>WNWK01004223.1:92500-145353 GCA_009830355.1 Cherax destructor | reverse complement strand
CACATCCCCGTGTTCCTTTGGGTCCGGCCTGCTCAAACCCCCGTCTGTTGCAGTGTTTTGGGAGTCTCGGGAGGTGCTTCTGTTTTTGTCTGCCCTCTGGTTTTACTGTCTCATTTTTTGTTACGGCTGCCCCTTGTCCCTGTCCGTTTTTTATGCCCCTTCGTGTGTTGTTATATCCTGCTCGTCTTGTTTTGGGCCCCCTTGTGTCTCCCGTTCGGCATGAAAGAGTTCTTTTTTCTCCTAAATTCCTTTGGCTGAGTCGGGGCACAAGCCCGAGCGCTGTTTCTGGAGGTTTTTTTGTCTCTATTCTTCGTGTCTTTCCCCTGCGCTTCATTTAAGACCCCATTTGGCTTCTGTTTTTTTGACTTGCTTTTCCCCATTTCTACTCCCCTCACATCCTTTTCTCCATTCCCATGCTGATTACCAATATCTTCCTCCCATTCCTTTTCCCTTTTTTTTGAATTCCTCCTCAATCCAACAAATTCATTTTTGCTAATATACAGGGTCAAAGCCAGCAAAAACAACAAGGTACCTTTTCGTGGACTGCTTACAGAGTCAAATGCTATGTTTGGGGCTTTCACGAAACATAAGAGATCATTTGGAAAGAAATATGGATCCCGGCTCAACCCTATACAGGTGTGACAGAGTGAACAGGAAAAAGGGGGGGTTCCCTTATATCACAAGTCACTTATGTTCAGAACTACAAAATGCCTCAAATGATGTAGTTGAAGATTGCAAAAAAGGTCGAGAATCAAAACCTGGTCATCGTGGTTGTCACAGGCCCCGGATGCAACGTCCCAACAATTCCAGGAACAGCCGAAAATTGACCACTGTCTGGAAAATTTTCCCACTCCTCCCCCAACATCTTGCAAAGGGGATTTCAACCTAAAGGCACCAAAAATGGAGGAACATTGCAAACAATGGGTAGCAGAATAACACCATAAGGCAGCTCAGTAAAATTCACACAGCATGAACTCTTAAATCCCCACCAAGTTCACCTTAAAAGCAAATAGTAGAGCCCACAAGATTAGAAATACGCTGGACCTCATTTTACCAACAATGATGATCTGATACGAAATGTCATCATATCAAAAACAATATACTCAGATCACAACATAATAGAGGTCCAGACATGCATGCGGGGAGCCCCAGATCAACAAAATGTGATCAGCCGTGAGGGAGCTTTCTCCAAATTCAACTTCAATAACAAAAACATAAGGTGGGACCAAGTAAACCAAGTCCTAAATGATATAAACTGGGAAGATTGCCTAAGCATCACGGATCCCAACCTATGTCTAGAACAAATTAACTCTGTGGTACTTGAGGTTTGCTCAAGGCAAATTCCCTTAAGGAAAGGAGGAGAAGATGCAAACTAGAAAGAGAGAGGCGCTCCCTATACAGGCGAAGGCACAGAATAACGGAGCGGCTACAGGAGACCAATATCTCTGAAATACGTAGGGAGACACTAGTCAGAGAAATAGCAAACATCGAATTAAAACTAAAGGAATCTTATAGGAATCAAGAGACACAGGAAGAACTAAGAGCAATAAATGAAATTGAAAGAAACCTAAGTATTTCTTTTCCTATGCAAAATCAAAGTCGAGAACAACAACCAGTATTGGGCCCCTACTTAAACGGGATGGGTCCTACACAGATGACAGCAAGGAAATGAGTGAGTTACTTAAATCCCAGTATGACTCAGTCTTTAGCGAGCCACTAACCAGACTGAAAATCGAAAACCTAAATGATTTTTTTATGAGTGTGCCACAGAACTTGACAGACGCATGCCTTTCTGACATCATCACGACGCCAAATGACTTCGAAAAGGCAATAAATGACATGCCCATGCACTCCGCTCCAGGCCCAGACTCATGGAACTCCGTGTTCATCAAGAACTGCAAGAAGCCCCTATCACATGCTTTTAACATCCTATGGAGAGGAGCATGGACACTGGGATCGTCCCGCAGCTACTAAAAACAACAGACATAGCCCCGCTCCACAAAGGGGGCAGTAAAGCAATAGCAAAGAACTACAGACCAATTGCGCTAACGTCCCATATCATAAAAATCTTTGAAAGGGTTCTAAGAAGCAAGATCGCCATCCATCTTGATACCCATCAATTGCACAACCCAGGACAGCATGGGTTTAGAGCAGGCCGCTCCTGTCTGTCCCAACTACTGGACCACTACGACAAGGTCCTGGATGCAGATGTTATATACACAGATTTTGCAAAAGCCTTTGACAAGTGTGACCATGGTGTAATAGCAAACAAAATGCGTGATAAAGGAATAACAGGAAAAGTTGGTAGATGGATCTATAATTTCCTAACACGTAGAACACAAAGAGTAGTAGTCAACAGAGTAAAGTCTGAGGCAGCTACTGTGAAAAGCTCTGTTCCACAAGGCACAGTACTTGCTCCCATCCTATTCCTCATCCTCATATCAGACATTGACAGGGATATAAGCCACAGTGCTGTGTCTTCCTTTGCAGATGACACCCGAATCTGTATGACAGTGTCCACCGTTGAAGACACTGCAAGACTCCAAGCAGACATAAACCAAATCTTTAAATGGGCTGCAGAAAACAATATGAAGTTCAATGATGAGAAATTTCAATTACTCAGATACGGAAAACGTGAAGAAATAAAAATCTCATCGGAGTACAAAACTAATTCCAACCACACAATAGAGCGAAAAACTAATGTCAAAGACCTGGGAGTGATCATGTCAGAGGATCTCACCTTCAAGGACCATAACAATGTAGCAATTGCATCTGCTCGAAAAATGACAGGATGGATAATGAGAACCTTCAAAACCAGCCCATGTTGACACTTTACAGATCGCTTGTTCTATCTAGGCTGGAATATTGCTGCTGCACTAACTGCGCCTTTCAAGGCGGGTGAAATTGCTGACCTTGAAAATGTGCAGAGAACCTTCACCGCACGCATAAGTGCGATAAACCACCTCAACTACTGGGAACGCTTGAAGTTCCTAAACCTGTACTCTCTAGAACGCAGGCGGGAGAGATACATTATTATATACACATGGAAAATTCTCGAGGGCTTAGTACCAAACTTGCACACAAAAATCACTCCGTATGAAAGCAAAAGACTCGGCAGGCGATGTAACATCCCCCCAATGAAGACCAGGGGTGCCACTAGCACGTTGAGGGACAACACAATAAGTGTGAGGGGCCCCAAGATTGTTCAACTGCCTCCCAGCATACATCAGGGGGATTACCAACAAGCCCCTGGCTGTCTTCAAGCAGGCACTGGACAGGCACCTCAAGTCGGTACCGGATCAGCCGGGCTGTGGTTCGTACGTTGGACTGCGTGCGGCCAGCAGTAACAGCCTGGTTGATCAGGCTCTGGTCCAACTGGAGGCCTGGTCACAGACCGGGCCGCGGGGGCGTTGACCCCTGGAATTCTCTCCAGGTAGTGATCACCAATATCTTCCTCTCCCATTCCTTTTCCCTTGCGATGTTTTCCTGCTCCCACTGTGGCCTACCCATATCGGCCATCGTCCTCCTTGTTGACACTACTCTCCCTGAGCCGCCCATATTCCCACGGTGTGCCCTTGTGGATGTATTGAGAGTATCAGAAGAAGGGAGAAAGAAGAGGGATAGGGAAGGGGGTGAGGGAGAAAGGAGAAAGGATAGGGAAGGGGGTGAGGGGGAGAGAGATAGCTTAGAGGTAGTGTGGACGAGGGTGGATAGAGAGATAGAGATAGAGAGGGAGAGGTGGAGAGGGAGGTAGAGAGTTAGAGAGATGGGTAAAGGGAGAGAGATGGAGAGAGATGGAGGGAGATAGAGGGAGAGGGAGGGAGAGGGAGGGAGGAGGAGAGGGAGGGAGAGGGAGGAGAGAGAGAGAGGAGATAGGGAAAGGGATAGAGAGAGGTAGGGAGAGGGAGGGATAGGGAGGAGGAGATAGGGGAGAGGGAGGTGTAGAGAGGGAGAGGGAGGTGTAGAGAGGGGAGAGGGAGGTATAGAGAGGGGGAGAGGGAGGTGTGGACTACTCTCCTAATATTTTGTGTGTGTGTTGTGTCTGTCTGTCTGTGTCTGTCTGTCTGCTGTCTGTGTGAGTTTATTTTCCACTCTAAGGTTGTGGGGGAGGAGACTTCTCATATTAACTTGTTCTTATATGGTCATGTTAAATTCCTGGGAAGCAATGCACTGGTCCCACTACCTGATGCTAGGTGACTGCTGATTAAACTTCGTATTGGAAGTGCTTTTAATTAGTGTATAGTGTATATTTGGTCTCGTACTGTTCGGAATTTTCTTGTGACATGTTAAACTTTGACAAGGATTCAATTAGTATTTCTACATTTGCTTCCCATTTATTTGGTTTAAAAACACTTGTTACAAGGATGCATTAATATGGGAACTGCTCGTGAGACTAGTATCCCAAACGGGAGTAGAATGAAATTAGCTCCTACAGCTATCCACAGCAAAAAAAAAAAATCTCGCGTCAGAAGCATGCCCAGTGTACTTCCCAGGCACATCATGTTTGTAGCGTCGACAAATTTACCTAGCGTCCGAAAAGCTGGTTAAATATCTCAGGTTTGATCCCCAGCTGGTAGCAGTATTGTTATTTGATATATATATATATATATATATATATATATATATATATAATTTCCTAAGATGGGGACCCTCATATGATAACCCTTCAACGAATGAATACGACAGTATCGAATATACTCACCCTTACTCTAGAAGACAGGCAGTGGTACCAAGCTACACTTCGTGAGACTATGAAGTATTGGGGTCCGCAAGGCATCACAGACTGCAATACCTCCTTTCCTGTCCTAATGTGTTGCCTCCAGTAGACTTTTAGCAGCGATTATTCCTGAACACCTTAGGGACAATGTTGGAGTTCATGGCCTAAAGTTTGTTAAGGGAGCCACGCAGTGGGATAATCTAACGCACTCTGAAACCAGTCACACTGGGATGGCCCAGTAGTGGAAAATATAGCCTCAACAATGCTTCAGAATGTCGGGAAAGGATGGAGCCCTCTTCGTAGCAGTGCGAGCTCCTCATTCAGGGCCTTTCCTGTTGGCTGTTCCCTACCTCTCCCTTGGCACACGTCTCAACCCGTTGACCATACGCATTGGCGTTGCCCTTCGCTTGGCCGCCCCTATTCTCGCCGGCAGTGAATGAGCAGACTGATATGGGTACCATAGTCTTGCTTGCCGTAGATCCGAGGGAAAGACTGCAAGGCATGAAGAGGTTAATAACATCATCAAGAGGAGTCTCACAACAGCCGGATGCCCAGCAATGATGGAGCCATTTCAACTATGCAGATCTAATGGTAACCAAAAACATCCAGATGGCATCACCCATCAAGCCTGGACAGACATCAAGCAGTTGGTTGTGGGAATACATATGTACTTATCTCCAATACACCAGGGCGGAAGGAGGGGCAGCTGCCAGTTTCAGGGATTCCCAAAAGTCTAGAAAATATGGTGAACTTGCCCATCAGTATATGTTCCCATTGGCTCAGAGTCCCTTCGCCCATGGGAAAAAGAGTGCATGTAAGTTCCTTAAGGGGATAGGCCAAAGACTCGTCAGGGTAACTAGGGATCCCAGGACAGCTAGTTTTCTGTTCCAGCGACTCAACGCTGCTGTTCAGAGGAGTAATGCCTGCTGCATCTTAGGCATGCGCCCAAGAGTTGGATAAGATTTTTTGCATTGCACTCTATGATAAACACGTAACAATATATACTTGAAATATATCCCTCAAACTTCATGTTCTGTATATGTCATCTTTGTACCAGCAATGTATCCTTTGTCTTGTGTACCATAATATGTAATAAAATATACCTATTGGTAAAAAAAATATTAAAAGATGGGGTGGTAGGGGAAGTGGAATATTTAAATGGCTTCTGGAAGAAATCCAAATATTTTTCTTTAAACCTTTTTATCCACTTCTCCGAGGCTATGGGTCCCACAATTTGCACTTTAGGTGGACCCCTCATATATTTGTAAAAGAAATATATATTATATATATATATATATATATATATATATATATATATATATATATATATATATATATATATATATATATATATATTATATATTATGTCACCCTGCCTCGGTGGGAGACGGCCGACTTGTTGAAAAAAAAATAAAATATATATATTATACACATACTTATTTATATGCTCCTGTCTTTCCGCTTATATTTGTACTTCTGTCTCAAGATATTTTTGTCTAATTTCACTGGTTAGCAAAGAATTTTCGTGAAAAATCAGTATGTATTTTTCTTAAGAGGATAAGTTTTTCTTATATGCAGCTAAGTACACGTCTTAAGCAAACATACGAGAACGTCAGCAGCTCATTAACGGCTCCTGAGCCACCTGATACCTGTCAGGCACTAGGGGGGTGGGTGGCTGAGGTCAAAGAGGGGGGGAGGTCTGAGAGAGGAGGACATTAGAGAGAGGAGAGGTTTGAAAGGGGCGAGGGAAGTCATAGAGGAGTGAAGACGGTTATAGAGGGAAGGATAGATTAGTGGAGGTTTATAAAGGAAAAGAGGACGAAATAGGAGAGGGGTGGAGAATGTCAAAGGAAATAATGAGGGTTTTGTAAAGAGGGAAGGGAAGCTAAATATGTACAGTCAGAATTTTGCTAATAGGGCTGTTCAGAATTCTGTTGATAGTGCTATTAAAAAGGCAAGTAATGAATAGGCCAATGGGAAAAAAAGAAAATACATGATTACTTTTATCAACATGGAAGTTAGGCGCTTGGAAAACAGAGTTGCAGCATCTTTTTTTTTTTTTCATGCCAGGCAGACAGTGACCCCAGGCCACAAGTGGTAATTCAAAGAAACTTTAAGCTGATAGAAGCTATGTAAAAACAGTATTTTCTGACTGACTTTTTTTTTATGCATCATCAGAAGACCCGTGTCAGGAGACACTTGTAGTTTGCTGACGAATAAAATAACAATGTTTTTCTGGACTTGACAAAGGTCCATTGTGAGTCAAACGTCATAAAAGCTCTTCAATGAAAGCTTTACTTATTTTAGGAAGTAAATGATCTAGCAGTTCTACCATGTTAAATGCAGCTTCATATAAGGAGGTAAATGATCAAACAAATAATTCTGCCATGATAATTGGCTATTTGAGATCAGGAAAGTGAAGCAGAAGGTTCTCTTCCTATTGTTCCCTCCCTCCACCGTGTATCTTCCTGCAGCTAACCATTCATCGTTAACAAGTATTATTTCTAACAAACATTGTAACAACCACCCTTACTGGTACTACAAATGGCCTTGTTAGCAGTACTGCCACCGCCACGACAACCCCACCCTTAAATCAACTACGTTTCCTGCTACCACCACCACTCTGATACTACAACTACTACCAGCATCAGTACCCCTACTTAAACCTCTACCACCTGCTACTTTAGCTTTTCTACAGAAACTGTCAACACGGGACATTTCCAATCAATACGTGAAATTTCTTATTACTTAATATATTAATACATTTAAACATGCATTTGATAATTTTTTGAAGACAGTCCATCTATTTCACAACTCTAATAGAGAACAAACATTGCTTACTGGACGAGGGATCGAGCCTCCACTATGCGCTGAATGATCCTCACAGGTATAACGCTTCCATAGGTTGACATACATGATGTAATACACACTTTTCAAACAACTGACGTTCTATCACCAACAGCCTAGTTGGTCAAAGACCATCGGTAATTAGCGAACGGAGGACCGAGCCCCCTCCATTTCCTGCGCTGAATGACCCACACGTGTTCAGCGTTTAATGAAATAAAGTATAGTTTAGAGTTAAGGTTAATGCCATGTACGCCAGGTTAGTCTCATGCGTTTCTGAGACCCTGACATGTTCTGTGCCAGGTCAGCACATACATACATCCCTTGTGACTTACCACCTCAGTCAAGAGTTACGTGGCAGCCAAACAAAAGGATGGTTGAGTCGACTACTGGCATGAATTTAACAAAAATAATTGTGTGTGTTAGTTACCATTTTGTCCTAGGCACATGTCGATTTGACACTAGGCCTGTTGTATGTGTGTGTGTGTAAGGAAACACTTCGAAATGTTTCCGCCCCGCCGGGAATTGAACCCGGGCCCTCCTTGCGTGAAGCGAGAGCTTTACCACTAGGCCACCGGGGGCTGTGTGTTTGGGTGTGTGTGTGGGGGGGAGGTGCTCACCTATATGTATTCGCCTATTTGTGGTTGCAGGAGTCGAGTCTCAGCTCCTGGCTACGGCTCGTCGCTGTGCTCACTCCTGATTTCAAGAGCGTTATCGAACCTCTTCTTAGAACTAAACATAGATCCTACCTCTATCACTTTACTGTCCAGGTCGTTCCACTTTCTAATTAATCTTAGACTGAAGAAATACTTCCTAACATCCCTAAGGGTCATCCGTGTTTTCAACTTCTAGTTGTGCCCTCGTGTTCCTGTTTCCCATCTATCAAACAGTCTGTCCCTGTCCAACCTATCAATTCCTCTCAATATCTTGCATGTTATCATATAACACCTAGTTCTTCTTTTCTCTAATGCCTTCAGGTTTAGCTTCCATACTCTCTCCTCATAGCACATGCCTCTAACATCCTGGACTAGTCTCGTCGCGAATCCCTGTACTTTCTCCTGTTTTTTTCACATGCTTGATGAGGCAGGGGCTCCACACTGGTGCTACATACTCTGATATGATCCTGACGCTGATCTTAGGCTTCGCTTGAAGCACGTTTGCTCCGGCAGTTATTTGGTTTACGTGCATCCTAGGCGATATGATCGATACATTGCTTCATTCCCGTATGTGCGGGTTATCTGGGTTATTTGTGTATTACTCCAGTCATGGTATTACGCCTTTTTATTCTTCATGCCTACATCATGGCTCTCCTTGAGTGAGGTTTGAATCCTTTGCATCCTCTTTCCCGAACCTGTACTCCATCTGCTGTCTTTTTTGCCCATTCCGAAGCCTCGTAACTTTGCACTTGCCACTTCTTAGACCAGGCCTGCAGCCTATCCATATTCATTTGTGGTATTTTCCTGGTTCTCTCCTGTTTTTGTTCTCATCGGTTTCGCATTTGCGAACAGGGATTCCTTTTAATCCTTGCCTTAATCTCATTCACGTAAACAAGAAATAGTAACAGTCCTAGTACTGATCTTTGTGGAACCTCTCTCGTCACCAGTGCCCATTCCAACACTTCCCAGACAACTGTTCGTTGTTTCCTTTCAGATAAGTACTCTATTGCACTGCCTTACCATTATTCTTGTTTGCTCCTCTAGGGGTAGTCCCAATCTCTCTTGTTATTCTGTGTCAAAAACTTTCCCTGAGTCCAAAAATATTCAGTCTCTCTCCCTCCTCTTCCCTCCCATCTCCTCTCCTCCCGTCCCCCTCGCTCCCCTCTCTTCTCCTCCCGTCCCCCTCGCTCCCATCTCCTCTCCTCCCATCCCCCTCGCTCCCCTCTCCTCTCGTCCCCTCCCTCTCCTTTACCTTGTTGTAGAACTCTTGCAATTTGATAAAGCCTACTGTGTGAGCGAATGTACTCAATAAAAGATCGCAGTATATTGCATATGTGTGTATTTTTCCATCGTGTCCTTATTTCATATCATTAATCTCCCTCTTGTAGCTTCGTAAGACATGATTTACCATCTATAATTGTCGTTTGTGAATCCACTTTTTTTTCCAGGTGCCCCACCATTCTTCTCAGGAAAACCTACACGACCTTGCATTCTTTGCATGTGTGTGACACTGACCTGAAGTTAAATGCTATCTGTTAAACCCTTTTCTTATATACTGGGACTACATTGGATGTCTTTCATACCTTGGGTATTTGTCCTGTGTCGATTAACTTGAAAATTGTGGCTAGTGGCTCACACAGTGCTTCAGCTCCCTCTCTCAGGACCCTCGGAAAGATATTATCTAATCTCTAGCTCTTCCTGCCGTATGTATTGTGTCTAGCACTCACTGGTGCACTCTACCACTTTGGTTTCTGGCATTGTCCAAATTTCCTCTACGTATACCTCTAAATTGTGAGCTCTTCCTTCTTTAACTGGATCACCTGGTTCTTAGCTGTTGTCTTTATCCTGATGTGGCGGAATAGCAACTTTGGGCAAGATTTGGTCTTTGATGGTATTTCATTCTCAAATTGTTCCCTGGTTTCTTTTCTTACCAACGCATATTCGTTTCTGGCTCTTCTGCTCTGTTCTTTGGTTTCCTGCTCTAGCACAGATTTTGCCTCTCTGCATCTCTTGGTGATCCAGGGATCACTTTGTTCTTTCCATTTCTTCTTTTGCTGCTGCATACGAATTTCTCCTCTGCCTCCAGGCACTTTCCACCTACACACTCCATCTCATTCACTGTCTTCTCACTGTTACCTTTCCTAGTGGATCTCATTTTGGAACTGCCTCATGCTTGTGTAGTCTCTCCTAGTTTACTTCCTCAAGGTACTCGCAACACAGACCTGTGTGGTCACTAGCACCACCATGGTGTTTTTCGTATTCAATATTCCCCATGGCAGAGTTGCTCAGGGTGAATACAATGTCTAGTCTTGCTGTTTCGTTCCCTCCTCTTTCACTGGGAGTTTCCTCGGTCATGTTGATGCAAGAAGTTCCCTCACACCTGCTCTAATGTTGACACCCACTGACTCTCCCTCTCACTAACTCACACGGACGCTGATGCCTCACCCACTGACACCCACTGACACCCACTGACACCCACTGACACCCACTGACACCCACTGACACCCACTGAAAACACGTATTGTTCAGTCTATTTATTTTAAATGTTTTATTGTTTTATTATTATTTTCATTTTTGTTTATGGGAAATACACTTAGTAGAAAATGGGAGATAATCAGTTTTGATCCATGGAAGGGGAGGCAGGAGGATAGCTTCAGTTCCACGAATCAGGAGCTTTTCACTATCATAAAGGCACCGTCCATCCCTTGTGAATATAATATGGAGGAAACAGTGTGGTAACAGCGAGTGCACTCTCATCCGTCTATCAACATTACCCACACTTTGCAAGGGAAAACTCATTCCACCAGGCTATTGGTACTCGCGTTGTGTAGCCGCTGGTCGTGTCGGATACGCTGCCTGTCATGAATATGTGAACCCGAGGGATGGGAGAGAGTTTAGGGAGGAGGAGGAATAGGAAAAGATGAATGGAAGAAAAGGAGGAACAGGATGAGGGAGGAGAGAGGGAAAGGAGGAGGATTAAAAAGGAAGAGGTTGAAGGGAAGGAAGAGGGTGAATAACAGGAAGGATAACAGGGAAATGAAAAAGAGTACGATGGGAAAATATTTATGGTTCAGTAAAATGATCTTCATAAACTCTAGTTGAGTTGGCCATCAGACTACCTATGCATATTGTTTAAGGAGCACTGGGGATCGAACCAGTGTTCTTGTCTTAGTCGACTACAAAGACATTTACTAATTGATCTAGACTTCTTTAAGAAGCTGTTCGATAGAAGAAAAATAAACCCAACCCCCCACCTGTATAGAATGTGGCTTATATTTAAATGCAGTTAAATATCAGCGTTGATGATTTACAGCTGATCAGATCCGGCATTTGAAAGTTATCGAATGGAATATAATCACAGTTTCTTCCATTATAAATATTAAGTTATGACCTACGCAGCACAAAACTGAATATTCCAGTAAGATTCACCAGACAGTATCAAACGGGTGGGGATTGAACCCATGGTAAGTAAGTCCTAAAACTCTCAGGCCAGTGCGTTAACCACTCGGCCAGTTGCCTCTAATAAGATTCAACTAGGTATGTTTCTGTCAATCAGTTACGGTTTGATAAAGCTCTTGGAGAGCGAAACGTTGCCTCAATTAAATGTCACATTAGTTGCATCGATGTTCGTTTACCTAATACTCCTATACACCATAGGGAAGTTATCATGGGCCCCCCACTGTAACCACAAATGCAGGTTCCCACAGGAATCTTATTGAGCCAGCTGGCCGTGTTGTGGTTAAGGCACTGGATTGCGAGTCTTAGGATTCAACCCCCAACTCGTTCCACAATTTGTTTACAATCGTGTTATAATACCGTGAGTCAGTATCTACAGACAATGACACTCTTTAAAATTATGCCAGAAGTCCACTAACAAGAACTTTGGTTAACAGTGACAAAGGCCAACAAGAGGGAATAAAGACATTTGTTTCGGAGAATGCTTTTAATACAACATTTCGCCCAATACTGGGAGAAACGTTGTATTAACCAGTGTCTTTATTCCTATGGAGAACCTGACGCATTTTTACTCACGCCACAGTGAACATACCAAAACGTAGTACTGACTGAGAGCCCTCCGCTTATCCAGTTTTTTTTTTTATTGAGATGGAATGTACCTCCGTCTTGCACTTACACGCCCTTCAACCGGATATGCAAATGCAAAACCCTTTTTTTCTTCCAAACACTACACCTTCAGTACACACCCAGTGGAGGTACTTGGTCTGTGTATGTTGCCGCAGCCAACAACACTCACGTCAGTAGTACCATTGTGGCAACCGTGGCCTCTACGTCCATGAAAAGTCTGAATAGGCAACAGCCTACTTCCCCCATCCGTATTGTGCCATTTTTTGGTTATTTATGTAAGGGAACTGATAGACGTTCATCAACAAGGCTCATAGAATATAAATGTGGCTGTAGTATATTAGACGACTAGAGTAACACGTGATCCATAGACACCGTAGTATACTTAGAGAAATGGAAAAAAGTCCCACTCGCCATCAGTTAACCAGAACTAAATAGACGTCGCTGTTTAGAAATATCCTTGATAGCAACGACAGATGGGGTGGTTGAGAAGACAGGATGTAGGATCGATCAAGGTCCTAGGACAGTAACATATCCACGTTTAAAATATCCTATTCATTTGCTTGTGTCTTATCCTCAGTTGTAATTAGGTTCTGTTAAAGAGAGAGAATAGTAACTCCAACTTTTTGGATCAAGAGCCCCGTACCGGCATCAAGGTACTTCCCCTTCCCCAGAGAGGAAGAAAATAATCAGCATTTGTATAAACTTATATTATATACTGCAGTTACCTGGGCTTCTATATCAATGTAATGGTCTATATATATTATCTATTATGCAGGCATCAATTAAAATAACTAGCCTGCATTCTCATGTAATTGGGTACAAATGTAATTTTATTGTAATTTATAGGCAAGATTAAAGGGCAGGAAATTATTTTGCTGGCCATTTGTCTGCGAGTATTATAGTTAAATGAGGCGCTTATGAAAAGATGGCGCCATTTGTTTACATTCTCACCTTCTTCAAAACTGAATTCATAGAGCTAATGAGCTGAATGGGATGCAAGTAGCTTGTGGCGTTGTTTCTGGCGGCGGTGGTGGTGGTAGTTGTGGTGGTGATTGTGGTGTTAGTCATGTTAGATAGGGTAGTAGTTGTTATGGTGCTAACCATGATAGTTGTGGGGGTAGTCCTGATGAAATTGGTAATAGTTGTTGAAGTTATCGCAGTAATTATGGTAACATTAATAGTAGTAGGTATCGTTGATAGGGTTGTAGTAATCACAGTTGTTGTGGTAATTGTAATTGAAGAAATTTCAGTGGTAGTGGTTATATATAGTATTCGTGGTGTCAGTAGTTATCGTAAGTTGTGGTAGTATATTGTCGTAGTATTTGTATGTGCCTGTAGTTTGTAGCGGTTGTAGCAGGAGTATAATGGGTAGTAGTCATAATAGTAATTGTGGTATTTTCAGTGGTAATAAATTATTGGTGTTGTTAATAGTGACTGTAGTTGTAAAAATGGTGGAGATGGTTACAGCGATGGCAGTTATGGTAATAGTGGTGGCATTAGTAATGGCTTTAATTGTAGTTGGTGTATTAATTATGGTAACCAGAGCAACAGTAGCAGTGGTAGTTGTGATTGCGGTATTGATTATAGTAGTGCTTAGTGGTAGTAAATGAAAACAGAGAAGTTATGTCCCCTTCCAACCTCTAATACCCGACGCCCAATGTTCAACCTCCAGCCCACAACCTCAAACAATCAGCGAGAACCGCAAACTCCAGCCTCCATCCCCATCCCAACTCAACCGCAAGCCTCCAACTCTTACAATTAACCACAAGCCTCCATCCTCTAACCCTCGGTCTATAACCTCCAAACACCAGCTTTTAACCTCAATTCTAAGACTTCCAACACTCTAAGAAATACGATTGTCCATTCATAGTCCTGGGCCTCAAAGGTCGTTTAAAAGTCAATTCAGAGAACTGGAGTCACTGGCTCAATCTCTTACGATACTTCCAAGGCAGATGAATTCTGAGCTGTGAATTAGGCACACGCACAACATTTGGGAATATTTTATTGTGCATCTCTCGCCATTCAGTGGCTTAATACAATACACAAACACAATCTAAAAACTGTAGAAATATATAGAGAAGACACTGGATGAGTTGAAGACATTGTTGCACCCAGGAAACTATATTGAACCTAATTACAGACTTCTGCCATTTCTTCAATAGTAAGATAAGACATTATTGAAAAAAGGACATAGGTACGCAAAATGCTTTCATTAGGCATACCCGTAGTGGGTGTCTATTTTTTCTCCTCTGATTACCACTTATAACTTGAGGATGTCTCATCCTATTGACTTCAAATTTTCAACGCATATGTACTATTATTAGGTAATCAATTATGCAACTATTTGCAAGTGCAGATGCCCTTTGGTCGAAGTTATATAGATCTTTTTCCAGTTACTGTTCATGTGCTATTTCTTGAGAAAACCTCTTCTGACAAACGTTGAGAAAGTTATTGAAATGTGTAGGTGCCAATCAGGCAATTTTATTTAATCTTAAATTTAATCGTAAATGGCTGACGCATCTTATGGATCGTAACCTATAAAACTAAGATGTGTAGATACAAATTTGTCAATAAAAACAGTTCAAAAATTAATTGCTGTATACCCTGTAATAACTGGAGAATGTCGCTTCCGGTTAACTTCAAACTTAAAGTACTTGCGTGTTTTGCTCAAATCGATGGATCGTGTTGATATTGAGCAGTGTAAGTTCCAATTTGGCAATTTTATTAAATAAATTGTGAATTCTATTCATTAACTGGTAAATGCTTTTCGGATCGACTTCACAGCCTCAAAACTCGTGAACTTTACAAGAATTAAACCCTCTATATAAAGAATGTATAGATGAAAATTTCATAATATACAAGCATAGTTGAAAACTTGGATATATTGGATTCTATCTTATAAGTTGATAATGAATATTCTGCCTGGCTTCAAACTTTTAGCATTGATGTCTCTTAATTCCTAAAATCTCTGGTGCATCTTACCTTCTGAGTCACTAAGATATTTTGGTATCAAGTTAAATATTTAAACATTACAATGGTTTAAATTTAGATTTAAATCATTACATTTGATCTACATCTAATGGTTTAAATCATTACAATAATTTAAACCATTTCAATCTGCATTAAACATTTACTGCGAAATTCTCATTAACAGTTTAGAAAATATGAATCGTTATTTATAATGTACAATAAATGTTAATTATTAAGCCTGAGTGAAAAAAATCATTTTTTTGAAATGCTATTTTCTAGCATATGTTACACATAGATGAATAATTCGAGTGAGAGTCTTAAAGATCAGTTTTTTTAAGTTTTCTTCATACAAACTGGGGACGATCCTCCCCTGAAACCAGTCTTCATGGTGGGCTATGCACTTTAATCTCTCAAGAACCAAGTTTATTACACTTTTACCCGGCCGTGCTAGAGCCGGTAATTTAATATAGGGCTCTGGCTCTGCTGTTCGCCTGAGAGCTTTCCTCTGTGATAATGAGCGTCTCTTGTAATCGGCCTCAACCTTGAGTTCGTGTATATAAATTAGAGGAATGGTCTATGTAGGTGTAATTGACCAATTTTAGGAAAGCAAATAGAACATTGGTTAATATGCTATAACGAGAATACACCTATTTTTATTTACTTAAAACTTTCAGCTCATGTATATCTTTCTTAGAAGAAAAAGTGATCTATTGCATAAAATTTTTAAGGTACTTTTTTCTGTAAGATAAATTAAAAATACTTCATCTGATCGGCTTCAAACCTTAGGTATAATTATTATTTATTATTTATTATTATTATTATTTATTATTATTATTATTATTATTACATTCAAGGGAAGGTGCTAAACCCGCCAGTATGAAAGGAGGCACTCAAATTCAATGCAAGAAAAGGAGAGAGATTTCCAGTTCCTCGGATCATGAGCACCTCACCCACATCAAGGTCCCTAACTTGTTGGAAATTTTGATTTCCTGTAATTATTGCATACACAAATTTTCTCTTGCCCTATTCGGCAAGAAGATCGTTGCTATTTAAGCCAAAATTGCAAGTTTTACCTATTTGGCACGACATATATAAGGTCCGTATGGCCTAGGTACGTAAGAATGACCCACGACACAACTTTTGGTGTATATTCTGTTATAATACATTGCATAAACACTATACTCATCACATCTGTTGGTATACCCTATATGCAATGAGATATACACAACTTTTGCAGTATATACGCTGACATACACCTCTCCGTGCACATACACCAAGAAATACACATTACTCGGTGTATATAAACTCCAATTTATAATCAGTCGTAATTGTTGTGGAAAAGAAAAAGATCACGATTGAAAAATACAATTATTAATGATATATTCATATGCTAAGTTTTTATTGTGTTGCATTTAAAACATCTGTTCCTCCCCACACTGCAAAACTTGATATAATTCATTACGCTTTTTTTTGGTTACAAAGACCATGGTTGTGGATATAATTGCTCTCTCCGTATGTGTATTCTGGGAGGTAAAATATCAACTTAGTTATTTTGTTTTCTCTCGTGGGAGGATTTATCAAAACAAACGAGAATAGTTTTTGAATTATCGTAGAGTTGTGTCTCTTATGCTTTGACTGTCTTTACAGAGTGTACAAAATTACACTAGTGATAGTACAAAAGTGTACACGAGTTTTTTCCAGTGAGAGTATATGCGACAAGTTCACATGAGTACCCTAGATATGTGCACATGATTCACGTAAATTTGCGAATCATAAACATGCTGGTTTATTTCTTACCGGGGGTCGTAAGAGGTATTTGGATTTAACTGAAGGCGTTGAGGGGGTATGGAATAAGGTGAAGGTGAGAATTCTAGGCGATGTATTAATTGCCCGAGGAAGTGGATATTTGGCTAGGGATGGGATGGGAAAAAGGAGAATATTTTGTGTATAATATCTTTATTTACTACAAGTACATGTACAAGGTATACAGGCCTAGCTTGTTATGCAGAGCATTTCGGGCAAATTAGGTCAGTTTTGTCCCAGGATGCGACCCACACCAGTCGACTAACACCCAGGTACCCATTTTACTGATGGGTGAACATAGACAACCGATGTAAGGAAACACGTCCTATGTTTCCACCCCTTCGCCGGGAATCTAACCCGGACCCTCGCTGTGTGAAGCGAGAGCTTTTGCCACCAGGCCACGGGTCACCATGGGCTGTGTTGTGGGTAAGCCGAGGTGTACTGATGGTTTTGTGTTTGAATATCCTTAGGACACTGAAAAGGTGTCCTTTTTTTAAAGTGGTGTGGTGGAACATGCTGTAGAAATAACTTAAGACGTAATTCATTTCTACTGGGTGAACCGGGTAACCAGGGAAAGGTCTCGGTCAAATGACCAACAGCTTCATTTAGCGGGCGATCGTAAGACTTAAGACCAGGACTAGGAGATATGTTCCAACCTTCCTAGCACTGATAGTGATGCAAGTTTACGCAAATGTTATCACTAGACTTGAAGAACTGAGACACTTCAAGTTGTCGGTTTTCAAAACCATTTATCACGTCACAAGATTTATTTTAAGTAAACACTGTACGCATCTTCGAGACAAAGCACGACAGAACCATAGAGGCCAAGAATGGGTAAAATAAAAAAAAATTAAGAGATGTGGAAATAAGCTAAGGCCCAGACCCTTGCATGAACAACTAATTCAATGCACGAATGCGCATGCCAACCTCTTGACGTTTCGTCTGCAGTGGCTAAGGCAGTACATACAGTGCAACACAGTACGATACTGTGAAGCAGTGTAATACAGTGACACAGTGCGATGCAATGAAAGAGTGCAAAACAGTACGATACAATGAAAAAGGATATGTTAAGTAAAAGGACACACATGCAACTAATGTGACATTTTATTGTGGCAACGTTTCGCTCTCCAGGAGCTTAATCAAGCCGTTACAAGCGATACATGGACACAGAGGGTCCTACTACCACTAGTTTAACACCTCACTCTAAGCCTATATATACCCTCTGTGTCCATGTATTGTTTGTAACAGCTTGACAAAGCTCCTGGAGAGCGAAACGTTGCCACAATAAAATGTCACATTAGTTGGATTTGTGTCCTTTTACTTAACATATTGTCGGTAATTCTACCAATATTATTACGAAGAAAGGATAATTAGGATACAACGAAAAGTGAATTTTCTCTGTATATATGTGTCATGTATCTTATTATCTTCTCCAGCACATCTTAGAGATACATGTAAGTGATACTGGTTACCAATTGTGTTGTTTTCGTGCTTATATACAAAGGTAAACATTGAAGCTGGCACTTATCTGGCATTTGTCTTGTATCTGTTGACTTGTCGTAGGAGTCTTGCTTAGTTCTTCTGTCCCTTCTTTTAATATACATAGGGATTTATTGACAGATTCGTAAGATCTTGTATAATCCGGTTTTCTGGGCCGTTGCAATACTAATTTCGATGTTTGGAAGCTGTACAGCTATCCTTGATTTGTTCCATCCATTATGCTTATGGGAACTGTTCTTGTCTCCTCAGTGATTACTTCCTTGATTTTTTCTGTTTTGTCATAGACCTCTGTCATCTTTGAGTCCTCCTTCAGTCTTATCTTTAATTGTTGTTTTACTTAAATGAATGTAAAGTAATTTTGTTTTGATTTCGCACTGGACGCCATGACATTCTTCAACTGCCGCTCTGCTTCTCGCTGTATCTTGGCATATATATGGCTCTTCTCTTTCATTCCCTCCTTTTCTCCTGCCAACCTTCATCTGTACTTTTCCATGATATTTACTCCTTGCTTTGACATATACGTAAGTACAAATAGGAAGCGCTTCTGTTTCATGCTCAGCAGACGGAGGATCAAGTCTACATTGCTTAAGAGTTTAACATTCCTATATTCTCGTTTCTTGTTTCTTCTGATTGGTATGTATCTTATTGTGGTCTCGTGGTATATTGTACTAAGATTATTTATCATATCATTTGCTGACTTTCCCTTCATATCTCTTTCCCATTCCATTTCATTTAGGAATTCTCCGAAATTGTTTCCTCTTTTGTCATGGATTTTCATCTGCCCATATTTCCCTTCTCTCTATTCCCGTTTCTAATATATATTGAAAATTTAATTCAGTATGGTCACTTGCTTCTAGTAGCTCTCCGTAGCTAATTTCTTATATGTCAACCTCAAGCAGACAATCAGAATTATTCTCCCTAGTTAATCAAATCCTCCAGTTGTTGTTGTATCTTTTAACCGTTGGGTCAGAAAATTATCACTGAAGTGTCCATCAATCATCATCATCCACGTGATTCTGATCCTCAGTCTTTCCTTTTGATTCTAATCTACAGCTAATAATTTTGCATAGCTGCTGCTTGCTTTGTGGCTGTTTGTAGGAGTTCTGCTGTTGCAGTGTTATCTTTATATTTCTGCCGTAGTCTCCCGTTGTTAGGGGCAAAAGGGTGTAGATTTCTCCAATTGAATTGGATCCTCCAGTTATTATATTTCTATTATATAGTCAGGAAAGTCGCCTACATTCAGATTTTCCGGTTTGTGTAAATTCCACTGGTTCCTAGACAAGTTCCACTCCACTTTGGTGTGCACATGGAGAATTGTATACTCCAAGAGGGGGTTTACACCAAGAGGCATGTACTATGTACTCTAAGATGTGTGTACAGCAAGAGGTGTACACCAAGGAACATATTCATCACGAGGCGTGTACACAGTGGTGTATAAATCTCAGTGTATAAACACTGAAAGTTTAAGTAGGTAAACTGCAACCTTAATAACTTGCATGCAGTCGATAGGCCTTTAACTTAATGACTAACTTTATACTGGCTAGCTAATAATCATTTGCAGAATATATTCACTAAAAATGATTACTTGTTAGGATGTCACCAACTCAAAAAAAGGTCAACTTTTATACTAGAAAAGAAACCCGGGTTCTTTACAGGACTTCCACTCACAACACATGTATTACAACTCAAACGTTAAGCCATGTTGTACCTTAGTTATATTAACTAGGCAACACATTAATGTGTAAATAGGCGTCCATCATAGGAAAAAAAATGTTTTCAAGGGATGACTACATCAGACGTACAGTCATGTCAGCAGTTAGGCGGTAGCCAGGGTCATGTCAGAAGTTAGGCGGTAGCCAGGGTCATGCCAGAAGTTAGGCGGTAGCCAGGGTCATGTCAGCAGTTAGGCGGTAGCCAGGGTCATGTCAGCAGTTAGGCGGTAGCCAGGGTCATGTCAGCAGTTAGGCGGTAGCCAGGGTCATGTCAGCAGTAGGCGGTAGCCAGGGTCATGTCAGCAGTTAGGCGGTAGCCAGGGTCATGTCAGCAGTTAGGCGGTAGCCAGGGTCATGTCAGCAGTTAGGCGGTAGCCAGGGTCATGTCAGCAGTTAGGCGGTAGCCAGGGTCATGTCAGCAGTTAGGCGGTAGCCGGGGTCATGTCAGCGTAGGCGTACAGGTCATGTCAGCAGTAGGCGGAGCCAGGGTCATGTCAGCAGTTAGGCGGTAGCCAGGGTCATGTCAGCAGTTAGGCGGTAGCCAGGGTCATGTCAGCAGTTAGGCGGTAGCCAGGGTCATGTCAGCAGTTAGGCGGTAGCCAGGGTCATGTCAGCAGTTAGGCGGTAGCCAGGGTCATGTCAGCAGTTAGGCGGTAGCCAGGGTCATGTCAGCAGTTAGGCGGTAGCCAGGGTCATGTCAGCGTTAGGCGGTAGCCAGGGTCATGTCAGCAGTTAGGCGGTAGCCAGGGTCATGTCAGCAGTTAGGCGGTAGCCAGGGTCATGTCAGCAGTTAGGCGGTAGCCAGGGTCATGTCAGCAGTTAGGCGGTAGCCAGGGTCATGTCAGAAGTTAGATGACAGCCAAGGTCTGCTCACTTCATGTTAAGAGTTGAGTGTACTGGTCCTGGCGTCAACACACTAATCCTACTTATAGTTAATGTTTAAAATGTCACATGTATGAGTCCATTCACCCCCAGGCGTGGGTGAGGAAGTAGCAGGCGTGGAGAAGTAGCAGCGTGGAGGAAGTAGCAGCGGGGAAGGAAGTATCAGCGTGGGGAGGAAGATCAGGCGTGGTGAGAAGATCAGGCGTGGTAGAAGATCAGGCGTTGGTAGAAGATCAGGCGTTGGGAGGAAGTATCAGGCGTTGGTAGAAGTATCAGGCGTTGGTGAGGAAGTATCAGGCGGGTGAGAGTATCAGCGTGGTGAGGAGTATCAGGCGTGGTGAGGAGTATCAGGCGTGGGTGAGGAAGTACAGCGTGGAAGAGAAGTAGCAGGCGTGAAGAGGAAGTAGCAGCGTGGAAGGATAGCAGGCGTGGGTAGGAACAGGCAAGTAGCAGGCGTGGTGAGGGTAGCAGTGAAGTAGCGCTGGAGGGAAGTAGCAGGCGTGGAGGAAGTAGCAGGCGTGAGAGAAGTAGCACGTGGAAGGAAGTAGCAGGTGGAGAGGAAGTAGCAGGCGTGGAGAGGAAGTAGCAGGCGTGGAGAGGAAGTAGCGAGAGGTAGGAGAGGAAGTACAGGCGTGGGGAGGAAGTATCAGGCGTGGGAGGAAGTATCAGGCTGGGTGAGGAAGTATCAGGCGTGGGTGAGGAAGTAGGCGGTGAGGAAGTAGGCGTGGTGAGGAAGTATCAGGCGTGGGTGAGGAAGTATCAGGCGTGGTGAGGAAGTATCAGGCGTGGTGAGGAAGTATCAGGCGTTGGTGAGGAAGTATCAGGCGTGTGGTGAGGAAGTATCAGGCGTTGGTGAGGGAGTATCAGGCGTTGGTGAGGGAGTATCAGGCGTTGGTGAGGGAGTATCAGGCGTGGAAGAGGAAGTAGCAGGCGTGGGAGGAAGTAGCAGGCGTGGGAGAGGAAGTAGCAGTCGTGGGGAAGGAAGTATCAGGCGTGGGTGAGGAAGTATCAGGCGTGGGTGAGGAAGTATCAGGCGTGGGTGAGGAAGTATCAGGCGTTGGTGAGGAAGTATCAGGCGTTGGTGAGGAAGTATCAGGCGTTGGTGAGGAAGTATCAGGCGTTGGTGAGGAAGTATCAGGCGTTGGTGAGGAGTATCAGGCGTGGGAGAGGGAGTATCAGGCGTGGAAGAGGAAGTAGCAGGCGTGGAAGAGGAAGTAGCAGGCGTGGGAGAGGAAGTAGCAGGCGTGGGTGAGGGAGTAGCAGGCGTGGGTGAGGGAGTAGCAGGCGTGGGTGAGGGAGTAGCAGGCGTGGGTGAGGGAGTAGCAGGCGTGGGTGAGGGAGTAGCAGGCGTGGGTGAGGGAGTAGCAGGCGTGGGTGAGGGAGTAGCAGGCGTGGGTGAGGGAGTAGCAGGCGTGGGTGAGGGAGTAGCAGGCGTGGGTGAGGGAGTAGCAGGCGTGGGTGAGGGAGTAGCAGGCGTGGGTGAGGGAGTAGCAGGCGTGGGTGAGGAGTAGCAGGCTTGGGTGAGGGAGTAGCAGGCGTGGGTGAGGGAGTAGCAGGCGTGGGTGAGGGAGTAGCAGGCGTGGGTGAGGAATTATGAGGCGTGGGTGAGGAAGTATGAGGCGTGGGTGAGGAAGTATGAGGCGTGGGTGAGGAAGTATGAGGCGTGGGTGAGGGAGGAGTAGCAGGCGTGGGTGAGGGAGGAGTAGCAGGCGTGGGTGAGGGAGGAGTAGCAGGCGTGGGTGAGGGAGGAGTAGCAGGCGTGGGTGAGGGAGGAGTAGATGTGGGTGAAGTAGCAGGAGTAAGTGAGAGGGAAAGAGCATTTATGGGTGAGACAAGCGTCGGTGAGGGAGAGGCAGATGTGAGGGAGGGAGAGGCACGCGTGAGGGAGAGACAGTTGAGGGTGACTGAGAGGAAGGTTGGGTGATGGAGACAGTCGTGGGTGATGGAGACAGTCGTGGGTGAGGGAGAGGATCTGGTGAGGGAGAGGACGTGGGTGAGAGAGGTAAGCGTGGGATGAGGCGTGGGTGAGGAAGAGGATTACGTGGGTGAGGGTAGAGGGTAGCGTGGTGAGGAAGAGTAGGCTGGGTGAGGAAGAGGTAGGCAGTGGGTGAGGAAGAGATTAACGTGGGTGAGGGTTAGATTAGCGTGGGTGAGGGAGAGGCAGGCGTGAGTGAGGGAGAGACAACAATGAGTAACAGCATTTTACTCTGACGAGCCTCACAATATTCCGGTCACCAACCTTAACAGCCTGCTTGGCCGAGCAGTAATGAGACCACCAACCCCATAATTAGGTCCTGCAGCAGCTGCACTACTTAGGTCACAGACCTCATCCTCCCTGATCACCTCGTCCTCCCTGATCACCTCATCCTCCCTGATCACCTCATCCTCCCTGATCGGTAACTTTACAGAAAGCTTTATACAGCTTTCTCAAGGTTTATTGAAAAGCATGTGAAAGTTCTTCATGGACCGGAACGTTTTCAACATAAAAGTTCTCTGTCTGTTTTCATTACAGGACAACGTTTTGCTCTGTAAACATCTATATCACATCTGACCGAAAAGTCGTCATGGTATAATGCTTTTTCTGCAGCTTTCGTCTTTGCTACGTCACTATTGGCACTACTACGACTCTGTAGACATTGTATCTCACGTACCTCTTTAATTAAAATAAAATCAATGGAATAAACGAAGAAATCATCATTCAGTTAATGGAGCCGATTTTGTTTAATCTGTTAAGCTACATATACAATATAGGTCGTGTTAATTAAATAACTTAAAGTTGTTGTGGTTGTTACTGTTGTGATGGTGGTAATTGTGGTAGTAGTTGTTTTAGTTGTTATGGCTGTTGATGTGGTTGTGACTGTTGTGTGTTGTTAAGGAAGCCCTGAATCCCATGAGGTATTTTAACTTCGAGGGAATGGGAGACCATAAGAGGTAGATTGTAAAATCAAAGGGAATTCTAATTCTCTGGAGTAAAAGCCCTTCAGTTGTTTCAGGTAACTTAGAGGAGAGGATGAACCATTAACAGTTTAGTTAAGTTTATTACCTATATATATATATATATATATATGTCGTGCCGATTAGCAAGAACTCATCTAAAATTAAGTCCTTTCTAAAATTTTCTCTTATACGTTTAAAGATATATTTTTTTCATTTATGTTAATATAAAAATTTATAATTTTGTTCCAAGAGAAACTTTGAAAACCTACTTAACCTTATTACAACAAGCGCAATTTAATTTAGCCTAACCCAACTAAATATATTTTAGATACGTTAACATTAATTTAATAATAAACAAACACAATGAAATATATTTTTTTCGTTATGTTCAGAATGATTTTGGCGAAATTATTGCATACACAAATTTTCACTTGTCTTATATGGCAAGATGAGCGTTGCTATTTAAGAAAAAATCGCAAGTTTTGCCTAATCGGCACGACATATATATATATATATATATATATATATATATATATATATATATATATATATATATATATATATATATACACACACACCGTCGTTTAACACGGTAGTTAAACGACGGTCCTGAAAATGCCGTTTTAGTTACAAGTATCTTTGGCAGGTTAAATCACCACCACCAGATGTAGACCAAACGAAATGTAAACTTTGCCAGTTGGATTATTGTCACACCCTGCGTCATTATGTACTGGAGTGCGACAAAATTAATGAATTCAGAGATAACTCACTCAGAAATGTTCAAGATATGTCAAAGTATTTTATCCACAGTGGTATATTACAGACCATTCTGGAAAAATACCCTGACTTTGCTCCCTGTAAATAAAGCATTGCCACGTGTGTGTGTGTGTGTGTATGTATGTGTGTGTATGTGTATTACCATTTTGTCCTATGCACATGTCGATTGAAAACTGGGCCTGTTGTATGTGCGTGTGTATGTATATATGTGTGTATGTATGTGTGTGTGTGTGTGTGTATGTATGTGTGTATGTGTGTGTGTGACCCAACAATTAAAATTTGCACCAATAACTCATTACAGTTGTGGCCGGGTGTAGACTAATATATTGCTCATTGCTTTATAATTTGTTCATGATTGCAACCATGTATAGACGTAAGTAAATTTATTTACATGATTCATTACCTTGTAACTTGTGAATTCATTACCTTTGTACCTTGTTCAGCTATCAAAACTTTGGGGCCCAGTCTCTGAACCCTTTATATACCTCTGTAATCTGCAAATACCTTTGTAACTTGTCATGATTGTGACCAGATTCATCTGAGTTCATTACCTTTGTAACTTGCTCAGCTATCAAACTTTGAGGTCCAGTCCCTGGACCCATTATGTTCGTCTGTAATCTTTTGACTACCGCCCACAGGATGGGTATGGGGTGCATAATAAAGATATCAAACTAAAATTAGTTAAAATCGTGTTAGACAAACTGAAGAACTTATAGGAAAAATAGGGTTACGTTCCTGAAAGCCCCCAAAATCCAAACAACTTTTTTTAGACCTCCAGAACTTACAAAAATAAAAGTGAATATGTAATTGTAGTTCATTGTCGTGATGTATTATGTTTACTGCTTAAGATTACAAATGCAACAGAAATAATAGTATTTCTTACATTAAATTGTAGATGCCGGTGTTTGTGGATGATTGTGGAGAGTGAAGAGTTATGCAGTGGCCCTACTGGGCTGAGGTGGATGGTAGAGGTTCTGGTACTGAAGTCGATGGTTGTACTGGAGTGTGCATAAATTCTGTAATGGATTTCTGTTCTATTTTACCCGGCAGTACATTACACAACTGACGGTAAGGCATCAGTTGCTCTAGACACCTTTTCAGTGAAAAAGTCTAACTTTAAGTCAGTCAGTAGGCCAGTCAAGTCAGTCATTTAGTCAGTAAATCAGTAAATCAGTCAGTAAGTCAGTCAGTTAGTCAAGTAAGTCAGTAAAGCAGTCAGTAAGTCAGTCAGTAACAGTCAGTAAATTTGTCAAGTCAGTCATTATATCAGGTGGGTGTTTTGGAGATATTGGACAGTTGGAAAGATACACAGTAGGTCGGTTGGTAACATATATTGAGAGAGCTGTGAGGGGAGAAGCCCATGCCTGCCTCTTGAGTCTACTATGCCTAGCATCGATCTGAGAGGGATGCCTCTCGCTAGCGGCTCACATGTGTGTCCCGTGACGTCATAGCTAGTCACAGAGCCTAGTTGAACAGGGAGCCTGTGTGTAACAGCTGGTACTAACTAATATACTACACAAGTATATTACATAGCGAATCAGTAACACTACTGACAAGTAATTCAGTCAGTCAGTCAGTTATCACACACTTATATTTACTTCATTCTTTTTATGTGCACAGTGACGCTTCGTTACCGCCACTGGCTATCTCTTGTCTAATATCTCTATTTGTTAATTCTAATACTTGAATGCTTAAACCTTTGTAGACAGCCTGTACTGTCTGCATAGACAGCCTATGCTTCTGCTAGCCGAGTTCAAATTTCGTGCAATGTTCGTGCTGCCACCTATAGGCCCATACCTACTTCAGCCTGCCCACGCCTACATTGCCCTCACTCCAGCAACTGACTCTACTCAGTAAACAAGGCCTACTCCTCTCTCCCTCGCTGGACATGGCCCCTCTGAACCATGGGCACAAACACACTGCCTGTGTATCCACTATCTCGCAAATAAAGTAAGAAGCCTCCGAAACCTTATCATTTATCCTACCGCTTGCAACAAAGACGCAATTAACCCATAATACCTTTTATTGCCACTTTCAGCAACACTTGTATGCCTACTGGGTGTCATGATTGCTTGGCATATTTAAGATATGGGAAGAAAAAGATATATAAATTCCTAGCAGAGTGTGGTATGTATCCCGCGGGTGACGCGTCAATTTTTTTTCCCCTCCCTCGAATCGTGTTAAGTTAATTTTACGAAGTGTTTTGCAAAAAATATGCTGCAATTCTTCAATCGTGCTATAACCAAAACGTGCCTGACAAAACAGTGTTAAATGATAATCTACTTGTGTGTGTGTGTGTGTGTATATATATATATATATATATATATTTATATATATATATTTATATATATATATTTATATATATATATTTATATATATTTATATATATATTTATATATTTATTTATATATATATATATATTTATATATTTATTTATATATATATTTATATATTTATTTATATATATATATTTATATATTTTATTTATTTATTTATATATTTATTTATTTATTTATTTATTTACACATCAGTCGTTTCCCATCAAGGTAGGGTGGCCCAAAAAGGAAAAACTTTCACCATCATTCAGTCCATCACTGTCTTGCCAGAGGCACGCTTACACTACAGTTATGAAACTGCAACATTAACACCCCTCCTTCAGAGTGCAGACACTGTACTGCCCATCTCCAGGACTCAAGTCCGACCATCCGGTTTCCTTGAATTCCTTCATAAATATTATCCTGCTCACACTCCAACAGCACGTCAAGTTCTAAAAACCATTTTTCTCCATTTGCTCCTTTCAAACATGTTCACACTTGCTTACTGGAAGTCCAAGCCCCTTTCGCACAAAACCACCTCTATCCTCTCCCTCCAACTTTTCCTAGGACAACCTCTACCCTGCTTTCCCTCCACTACAAGTTTATACACTCTCGAAGTCATTCTATTTTGTTCTTTCTTCTCTACATGTGCAAATCACCTCATCAAACCCTCCTCAGCCCTTTGATTAATAGTTTTGGTAATCCCACACCTCCTTCTAATTTCCAAACTACGAATTCTCTGCATTACATTCACACTACATCTTCACTGCCTCCAGCTTTCTCCTCGTTGCAACATTCACCACCCATGCTTCACATCCTTATAAAAGCATTGGTATAACTATACTCTCATACATTCCCCTCTTTAATTTCGTGGACAAAGTTCTTTGTCTCCACAGACTCCTCAATGCACCACTCGCCTTTTTCCTCTCGTCAAAATTATGATTCACCTCATCTTTCATAGACCCATTTACTGACACTTCCACTCCTAATTAGCTGAATACATTCACCTCTCCATACTCTCTCTCCCTCCATCCTGATATCCAATCTCTCGTTACTTAAGTTTTTTGTTATCCTCATCACCTTACTCTTCCTATATTTACTTTCAATTTTCAATCAGGTTAGAGTATGTCCTACATACTCTAACCTGATCTTCACTATCCTCGTAAAAACTCTTCACTGCTTTCAGTAACCTTCCTCCTATTCCATACACCTGCAACATCTGCCACATTGCCCCCCTATCCACCCTATCATACGTCTTTTCCAAATCCATAAATGTCACAAAAACCTCTTTACCCTTATCCAAATACTGTTCACCTATATGTTTCACTGTATACACTTGGTCTACACACACCCTACCTTCCTAAAGCCTCCTTGTTCATCTGCTATCCTGCTCTCCGTCTTACTCTTAATTCTTTCAATAATAACTTTACCATACACTTTACCAGATATACTCATCAGACTCATTCCCCTATAATATTTGCATTCTCTTTTGTCCCCTTTGCCTTTATACAAAGGAACTATGCACGCTCTCTGCCAATCCCTTGGTACCTTATCCTCTTCTTTACATTTATTAAATATAAGCAGCAACCACTCCAAAACTATATCCCCACCTGCTTTTAACATTTCTATCTTTATTCCATCAACCCCAGCTGCGTTACCCCCTTTCATTTTACCCACTGCCTCACGAACGTCCCCCACACTCACATCTCTCTCATCCTCAATCTCTTACTACTCACTTTACATCATTCCACCAATTGCCCTTCTCCCATCCCGCACCCACTTTCCTGTAACCACTAACTTCTGCTGTACTCTCTTAACACTACATTCTTAAACCTACCCCATACATCATCAACCCAATTGCTTATACTCTCACTAGCCCATTTATCCTCCAATAGTTGTTTATATCTTACACTAACTGCCTCCTCCTTTAGCATATAAACTTTCACCTCTCTCTTACCTTATGTTTCTATTCTCCTTGTATCCCATCTACCTTTTACTCTCACTATAGCTACAACTAAAAAGTGATCTAATATATCTGTGGCCCTTCTATAAACATGTACATCTTGAAGTCTACCCCCCCCCCCCCCCCCCCCCCCCCCCCCCCCCCCCCCCCCCCCCCCCCCCCCCCCCCCCCCCCCCCCCCCCCCCCCCCCCCCCCCCCCATATGACCCACATATCGCATCCAACCCTTATTTTAATCCACATAATCCTTGAATTTATACATTTATATTCCCTCTTCTCCTTTCATAACTGATCCTTCAACATTATTGCTACCCCTTCCTTAGCTCTAACTCTCTCAGATACTCCTGACTTAATCCCATTTATTTCTCCCCCACTGAAACTCGCCTACCCCCTTCAGCTTTGTTTCGCTTAGAGCTAGTACTTCTAACTTCTTTTTATTCATAACATTAGCAATTATCTCTTTCTTATCATCCGCACTACATCCACGGAGAGAGAGGTAGTGGGAGGGAGAAGGAGACTGCAGAACTTGAGAAGATGGAAGCAGCCAACAGGCGATGATTGAAAATTTTCTAAGAAAAAGAAATCAGAACATGACTTAAAATATAGTGCTATTAACGGAAACCAAGTAATACTAGATAAAATAAGATAATAAAATAAAATATCTAAATACAGAGAGAGAGAGAGAGAGAGAGAGAGGTCAGACAGAGAAGTAGGAATAATACTGGAGTCAATTTACACCTAATGTCGCTTGCTGCGTCTGTAATTGCCATGGTTAAGAGGCAGTTAGAGTGTGTGATTGTTGCTAACAACTCGCCAGACTCGAGCAAGACCTGAACAATTACAGGGTATATACACCGAGAAGTGTATATCTGTGTATATACACAGATGTAATTATCTATCAGTATAAAGTATATACACCGACAGGTGTGTATGTGAAGTTTAATTCACTGAGAAGTTTTTTGTGTCAATATTCAGAGTGGTGTATATATATTTTTTAATGTGTACACACCGGTGTGTGTATATAACTTTAGATAAATACACTGAGAGTTTACCATAATCACAATTTATTGAATTAAAACATTCTTGGTATACAAGTGAAGTGCAGACTTCATGGTCCTAGTGAAGTCGTTAGGCTTTAAGCCTGACAAAAAACGAATTGTAGCTCTGGGCACTGAAAGAACGTTAGTCACTGTTGCTGGAGTTATATAGACAGGTAATTATATTTCACTATACAGTATATACTGTATAGTATATATATATACAGTATATACTGTGTGTGTGTTTAATTCAAGTAGCAGATTTTAAGTACAAATACTCAGAGATGTGTATGATTTTTTTTTACTGTATATAGAACAATGTGCATATAACTTTGTGTAAATACACTGAGACTTTACCATAATCAAAAATTATGGAATAAAAATATTCTTGATTGTTAGTGCATAAGTGAAATGCAGATTTTATGATACTAGCGAAGTCTTTGGGCTTGAAACCTGACAAACCAGGACTTGTAGCTTTTGGTACAGTGGTTACTGCTCTTGTAGTTCTAGGCACAGAAATAACAGTGGTCAATGTTGCTGTCTTTCTAGTTACTGAAGGGACATCAGTTACTGTTCCTGCGGTTCTAGGGAATGATCCTACATGATTCACAGATGTAGTTCTGGTCATTGATCCAACTGGCACGTTCTACCCTTTAATGATTCCTCAAGATAATTATATGAATATAGAAATTATTAATTTTGTTTTAATAGGTTTAGCTAAGATTAACAATGTATCGCATTTTATGGGGTCGTAGTTGCTATTTTTTTTTAAATAAATCTGGAAAATTTACCTAGTGTCTTAGAGGCTAGAGGTTACAAAAGAACATGAGAAAAAGGTGAACTGCAGTAGGCCTTCCTGCCCATGTTAGGCAGGTCCAAGTTACACCTGCTTTGCTTTGGAAAATGCACTTGACCTCATCTTCACTAATAATGACCTGGTACGAAATATAACAGTATCAAAGACAATACACTCAGGTCATTACATAATAGAAGTACAGACGTAAGTGCAGGACTCCCGACCAGCATAAGGAGATCAGTTACGAGGGTTCCTTCATCAAATCCAACTTTAATAATAAAAACACAGTGGGATCAAAACCACGTCCTAAATGAAATAAGCTTGGAAGATATCCTAAACAACGCTGATCCGAACTAACTTTGTGGCACTTGAGGTATGCTCAAGGTACATTTTTATATGAAAAAAAAGTATAACTAGAAAGAGAGAGACGCTCCATATACATACGAAGGCGGAGAATCACAGAGCTGCTGAAAGGGGCCAGTATATCAGAAATACGAGAGAAGGCACTGGTCATAGAAATAGAAAATATCGAAATTAAGCTTAAAGAATCATACAGAAGACAAGAAATACAGGAAGAACTTAAAGCAATAAATGAAACTGAAAAACAATACTTCTTATATCAAATCTAGGGCAAAAACAAAATCCAGTATTGGACTTCTGCATAAGCGAGATGGGACTTACACAGATGACAGCAAAGAAATGAGTGAGATACTGAAGATTAGTGATTAGTGAGCCGTTAATCAGATTAAGGGTCGACAATCTAAATTCATTTTTTATGATTGAGACTCAAAATTTGGCTAATTAAAAAAATTCTGGCATTATTCAAATACCACAAGACTTTGAAAAAGTAATAAATGACACGCCTATGCACTCGGTCCCTATGGAGAGAGAGCATGGACACAGAGGTCATACTGCTGTCACTAAAAACAACAGACATTGCCTCACTCCACAACGGTGGCAGTAAAGCCAGTGCAAAGAATTACAAACTGACAGCACTAAGGTCCCACATAAAAATCTTTGAAACGGTTCTAAGAAACAAGATTGCCACCTACTTAGATACTCATCAGCTGCACAACCCAGGGCAGCATCGGTTTAGAGCAGGTCGCTCCTGGCTATCCCAACTACTGGACCAGTATAACATGGTCTTCGATGTTCTGGAGGACAAACAAAATACAGATGTAATATAAACAGACTGCAAAAGCCTTCGACATGTGTGATCATGGTGAAATAGCACTTAAAATACATGAAGATGGAATAACTGGAAAAGTTGGTAGTTGGATCGATAACTAACAAATAGAACACAAAGAGCAATAGTAAACAAAGTCAGGAGCGGCTACAGTGACAGGCTCTGTTCCACATGGTATAGTACTTGCTCCCATCTTGTTGCTCATCCTCATGTCTGATGTAAGCCACAGCACAGGTGTCCTCATTTGTGGATGACGCCCGAATTTGCACGACAGTGTCATCCATCGAAGACGCTACAAATCTCAAAGCTGACATAAACCAAATCTTTAAATGGAGCCGCAGAAAATAATATGTTCAATGAATACAAATTTCAATTACTCTACTATGGAAAACTCGGGAAAATTAAAACTGTATCGGAGAATAAAACAAACTCCAATCACACAGTAGAGCTAAAACCCAATGTGAAGGACCTGGGAGTGATGTAAGAGAATGTCATTTTCAAAAATCAAAACAATGTATCGACCACATCTGCTAGGAAAATGATAGGATTGGTAATGAGAACCTTCAAAACTAGAGATGCCAAGCCAATGATGATTCTCTTCAAATTGTTCCATCTAAGTTGGAATATTACTTTACACTGGCAGCCCTTTTCAGTGTAGGCGAAATTGCAGACCTGGAGAATATACAGAGAACTTTCACGGTAAGTATAAGTACGATAAAGAACCTAAATTACTGGCAACGGCAATCCATTACCATCTCTTACTCCTGTTTGTATCCCTTTTACTATTCTCACTAATGAAATCCCATCCTCACCACTTCACAACCCCTACAGTCTACTAAGACTAGTTCTCTTACTTTCACTTCTAAGTCCCCAAAGACATCGAAAATATCTATTTCAAAGCAACAAACTGCCGATGTGTTCGCATCACAGCTTAGTCTCTGGCTCACGATCTCAGACTATTAGTACAACTGCAAGTACCGCAGAACGAACGAAGACTCACAGGTAAGACCCAGCATGTGGGTGAGGGAAGTGGGGATAGGGGAAGAGTAGCACTGGAGAGGAAGGTCTTGAGTTGTAGATGAAAGAGCCAGGGCTAAACCCAGCTGCATGGCGCTGTGGGGCAGTGTAGAGAAGGCAGAGTACCACAGAAATATAAGTATCTCCACACCTCCCTCTCCCTTTCCCGGCCACAAGAAATCAAACCCCTCTCCTATCGTTTACATCTCTTGAACCGACTACCTCAACACAACCTCTTATTGTCTTGGCTGCTAATAAGACTGATCTCCCCCACTTCGTTTTCCTCGCCACTCTCGCACACTATGCCACCTGTCACACATCTGCGAGCGTCTGTATGCATGGAGGTGCTTGAAGATATAACAGCTTAGAGTATTTCGAAGACAGCTGGAGTTGAACCTATACAAGTCCTCCGTCAAATGCGGTATATATCAGGGCACCCATCCAAGCCAAAAGACTTGAACATACCACAAGACTTTGCATCCAAGCCTTATGAGCCAAAAACCCAAACCATATTAGATAAAAGGACACAAGTGCAACTAATGTGACATTTTATTGTGGCAACGTTTCGCTATCCAGGAGCTTTATCAAGCCGTTACAAACAATAAATGAACACAGGGTATATATATGCTTAGTGAGGTGTAATACTAGTGGTAGTGGTACGCACATTCAGTTAAGTAGAATACTTACTCAGTAAATGTCTTGTATAGTACTTACAGACCAAAAAACTCTCCAAAAAGTCTCTCATCCCTTTTAATTTAACCCCATACGGTACCTTATTGGGAAGTTCAGAAGATTCGCGTTTACTCCCATTTCCTTCCTTGTTCTAACGCTAATATATGTGGATGGTGTCGGGTAAGCGGCTATCTTTACGAATAATGATGTAATAACGACATTTACTGAACTCTGCGAGCATTTTTTACAGCATAGTTATATGCCACTTCAATACCATCATACACACCAACTGCTCTTCACCTGCTGTATTTTCAGGTTATCAAAATGAGTCACAGGATCTTTAGAATAAAAGTCCTCACCCTATCGTGCTCCGTATACTATAATGGTTATGTAGAGATTCTAGTAAATACAAAGAAGTCTTTTTTTTGCTGGTTTCCTGGACACCGGTGTCCATGTTAATGAACATTCAGTGTAAACCACTCAAGCCTCTATCTACGATCTACCAACCTCATACACGAGGAGTCCTTGTATTTCAAATGTTTTTTTCAGTTCTATCGAAGAGACACCAGACATGACTCACGAAATCGTAATGACACGATTGCAAACAAACCATACCACGGGTGGGTTTCGAACCCTCGGTCAGAATCTCAAAACTCCAGACCGTCGCGTAAGCCACTGGGCCAGCTAGCTTCAATAAGATTCATCCAACTAGGTATATTTCTACACCATAGGAAGGTTAGCATAGGCACCACTGTGACCACAAATGCAAGTTTTTACAGACGAATCTCCCGCTAGCATGGCCGTGACGAACTCTAGCTCCATACCACCGTGGTATGGTTTGTTTGCAATCGTGTCATTACGATTTCGTGAGTCATGTTGACGGCTTTGAAGGGAACTTGAGCTAGAGTTCGTCACGGCCATGCTAGCGGGAGATTCGTCTGTAAAAACTTGCATTTGTGGACACAGTGGTGCCTATGGTAACCTTCCTATGGTGTAGAAATAAACCTAGTTGGATGAATCTTATTGAAGCTAGCTGACCCAGTGGCTTACGCGACGGTCTGGAGTTTTGAGACTTTGACCGCGGGTTCGAACCCCACCCGTGGTATGGTTTGGTTAGACACCAGACAGACCGGCAACAGCGATCGTCCTAGTTGGAGGAAAAAATATTTTTCATCAATCTCCATCAAAGTCCCTGGCAGTCATTTTTCCATTGCTGTTAGATATGGAAAACTGTCCTCGTATGATTTAAACATGGATACCCCAAGACACCCAGCACTACGACATGACTGCCGAGTGGCTTTAACCATTGACCACAGGATTTACTTCCGACATCTTCAGTATTGAGCCCCATTGACTTTGCCTTCCAAGCCGAAAGCCCCACTTTTGATGCTGACTCCTTTTATGATTAATTTTAAAGAAACTAACATAATTACAATTGACACGTGCTTCCCTAAAAAAAAAATCATGACGCACCACTGACAATGAGCCTCAGCAACGCCCTAGCTGGTCTCCAGTATATAATTTATTTTTTGAGCTGAAAAGACCACTAGTTTGCGGAAGGTCTTCGTAAAATAGATAACCGGTGTTGAGAATGTCTTGTTCATTAATTTGTCAATTATATACCATTAAAGTAAGGATATCTGGAATTAATATGTACAAGGGAACTTTTGTGTCTGCTTCAAGAGAAGCAAGTAGCATTACCCTATAAACCTAGTGGGGAGTCAGGTACCGTGTAAATATGTATTATGCCGACAGTATACACTGGTCCGGATTGAAGATCAATGAATGACTTCGTTTCAGTTCTCTTTGAATCGCCATTTAGCTGACTTTTGCTGCCACACAAGAGAATGATTGAACCAACATGCAGCATGCAACGTAATAACTGAACTGACCTAACAATCCCCTGTACAGCAACTACGTTAGTCGAATACAGAGTCGATTACAGTAGAAGTGGAGAGATAGGTTGAGGTGATCAGTCTCTCAGCTTGATGGCGGATGGATTAGATAATGTCTTCAACAATTCTGTTGCTAACAACTCTTCTGCATGACCAACTTCTACAAGTGATCCCTGATCACCTGTGACACAATCTCCAAACTGCTGCTTCCGGTTCCATCATACAAGTCTCTGACCTCAATCATCAAGACTGAGGAGCTAATCATCTCAAACTACTTCCTTATTTCTTCCACTGTAATCACCTCTGTATTCGTCTGATGAATCCTCCTCCTCAGGCTAAATGTTACGCCAATAAAGATTCCTAAGTGTTGCACATGTCTCAATAAAGATGTTGCCAATATTGGCAGGTGTATATATCATTTGGTGGAACTGCCAAAATCTGTGTGAATATCTCGAAATTAATATATTTAATATATTGTTAACAATACGAAGGTTAAGATGAATGGTTCAGAGAACCGACAAGTTATAAATTAGACACATATGCAACACTTGGGTATCTTTATTGAGGAAAATAAAGATACCCAAGTGTTGCATATGTGTCTAATTTATAACGAAGGTTAAGCTGACTTGTTATAGTTACAAATTAAGCATTACAATTTACTTAAATTCTAGCAAGAGTACATCATATTGCTAATTTAGTTTTAGTGCAAAATAAATATTGCATGTCATGTTAATTTTCGTGAATATATTACTGAATCTATATGAAATATTTTTTTATCAGTATTCTTTTTATTAGATAAAAGGACACGTATGGAACTAATCTGACTTTCTATTGTGGCAACGTTTCGCTCTCCAGGAGCTTCATCAAACTATTAAAAACAATACAAGTATACACAGGTTCCACGTGAGGTGAAAAAGCCTCTGGAGAGAGAAACGTTGCCACAATAAAATATCACATTAATTGCATATGGGTCGTTTTACCTAACATATTGTTGGTGATTCTACCTTTATTACTAATATTCATTCTATAAGAAAACTCGAGATTGCTTGAAAACTCAGGAAATGTTGAGAATACACACAAAAACTGTACATCTTGTCATTAATCTGAACATCTTGCATTAATTAAACTTGTCTCTTGACAGTATTTTTTCACTGCATATGCAGAATCTAGGGCAAATACTTAATTCATAAGCTCTCTGTATTTTAAATTCGTCACTAAAAATTTATCAGCCATTCATATACCATTCTGAAGTTCTTATTACGAAACACAGTTCCTGCCGACACAGCAGACAGTGCTGTTCCATATTAATATGCTGCTTTGGCAGGCGCAAATTGCTTCCACGTAAATATTCAATTGTTGCCAAGACTTCAAATGTGGATCGGCGGTGAATTCAATCCTTCAGTGATTGATTAATACTTACCACCTCGCTGAACAATTACTGAAACAACCCACGGAGGCGTTGGAGAGCGTGACCTGGAGCATGAAGTAAAGGGAAGCTCTCATGTGCTAATAATGTTCTTGTGATGCTGTGCGGCTGGCTTGTTCTAGACTGATGTTATTGCTGTTATGATTCTTCTCTTACGGTTTTTATTTCTATAGTTCATAGCTAACGCATTTTTTAAATGTTATCTAGGCAAAATTTCATTAATTTCTTGACTTAATAATGCTTCTGGACGGACTGTTACTCGTCAGGGTATGTATTAGCTAGGAGACATACTCAGATACATTGACAACGTTTCTCTCAAAGTCACACACTGTTTCTGTATTTCCTTACCATCGTATTATTGGTTCATATTACCATTGTACTAGCATCTCGTGCCAATACATACCCTTAAGTATGTATTACCAATTATAATATTATGAATTGTTCCAGTCAAGGTATTGTTATTTTGTAACTTTTACTAGTAACTATAGATATCGCTTACAAAAGGTATAGATTTCATGTGTTATTATTTGTCTGGTTCAGTGCCGTTGGATTTCGAGAGTAACTGGATGGGAGACCTCATTTTGGGTGGGGATTGAACCCGTTACAAGTCCTAAAACTCGCAGACCAATGCGTTGACACACTGGCCTGTGACTCTGCGTGGGTCGTAATATGTTTATCCAAAAAAATAAGGATCATATACAGTGTGTAACAGACCTGTCTATGGTACATGGATATACGATCTCTGGTGGTAAACAAAATGTAATTTCGTTTCTGTTAATCGAGAAAGTGCATAAGTCATTTATGGACATAAGGAAGTGTTAAATACGTAACACTGTACATAGAGGAGGTGTGTCATACATCAGACGGTCCATAAATCTTACCTGAAGAAGGGCATAGTTTACCTAAAATTCGCGTGATATAGCCGAGGAGCGGAAGAGGATAATGAGTGTAATTTTGTGAGAAAATATCCTGCTTGAAGCTTAAGTATGTGCTGTTTAGAGATGGTCATTACTGCATGATGATGATGGCGCTGAGGGTAATAATCGTGAAGATAAATGGTGCTTGTGATGAAAATTAAGATAATAAGGATGGTGATTATTTTTGAAGGTATATTCAAAATTTCAGTCGGTGTTGACTGTTTAGTTACATAGAAACTTTGAGAGCAGAACAAGAGATAGAAAAAACATTGATAATTGGAAATTTAGAAAGAAGGAAAGCATAGAAAATAACTAATATATATATATATATATATATATATATATATATATATATATATATATCGTGTCGAATACGTAAAACTGGTCAATTAGCAAGAACTCGTTTAAAATTAAGTCCTTTCTAAAATTTCCTCTTATACATTTAAAGATATTTTTGTTCATTTATGTTAATATAAAAATTAATGATTTTGTACCAAAAGAACCTTAGGAAACTTGCCTAACCTTATTATAACAAGCGCAATTTTGTTTAGCCTAATCGAACTAAATATATTTTATATTGGTTTACAATAATTTAATAATAAACAAACACAATGAAATATATTTTTGTCGTTAGCTTCAGAATGATTTTTTGCGAAATTATTGCATACACAAATTTTCGCTTGCCCTGTTTGGCAAGAAGTGCGTTGCTGTTTAAGCCAAAATAGCAAGTTTTACGTATTCGGCACGACACACACACACACACACACACACACACACACACACACACACACACACACACACACACACACAAGAGATTAGTGCAGAAGCTGGAGGACCAGGCAGGGGTAACAGGGAAGGCACTACATTGGATCAGGGAATACCTGTCAGGGAGACAGCAGCGAGTCATGGTACGTGGCGAGGTGTCAGAGTGGGCGCCGGTGACGAGCGGGGTTCCACAGGGGTCAGTCCTGGGACCAGTGCTGTTTCTGGTATTTGTGAACGACATGACGGAAGGAATAGACTCCGAAGTGTCCCTGTTTGCAGATGATGAAGTTGATGAGAAGAATTCAATCGGACGAGGACCAGGCAGAACTACAAAGGGATCTGGACAGCCTGCAAGCCTGCTCCAGCAACTGGCTCCTGGAGTTCAACCCCACCAAGTGCAAAGTCATGAAGATTGGGGAAGGGCAAAGAAGACCGCAGACGGAGTACAGCCTAGGGGGCCAGAGACTGCAAACCTCAATCAAGGAAAAGATCTTGGGGTGAGTATAACACCAGACACATCTCCTGAGGCGCACATCAACCAAATAACTGCTGCAGCATATGGGCGCCTAGCAAACCTAAGAACAGCATTCCGACATCTTAATAAAGAATCGTTCAGGACCCTGTACACTGTGTACGTTAGGCCCATATTGGAGTATGCAGCACCAGTTTGGAACCCACACCTAGCCAAGCATGTGAAGAAGCTCGAGAAAGTGCAAAGGTTTGCAACAAGACTAGTCCGGAGCTAAGGGGTATGTCCTACGAGGGAGGTTAAGGGAAATCGACCTGACGACACTGGAGGACAGGAGAGATAGGGGAGACATGATAACAACATATAAGATACTGAGAGGAATTGACAAAGTGGACAGAGACAGAATGTTCCAGAGATGGGACACAACAACAAGGGGACACAGATGGAAGTTGAAGACTCAGATGAATCACAGAGATGTTAGGAAGTATTTCTTCAGTCACAGAGTTGTCGGGAAGTGGAATAGTTTAGGAAGCGATGTAGTGGAGGCAGGCTCTATACATAGCTTTAAGCAGAGGTATGATAAAGCTTATGGCGCAGGGAGAGTGACCCAGTAGCGGCCAGTGAAGAGGCGGGGCCAGGAGCTTTGACTCGACCCTGCAACCACAACTAGGTGAGTACAACTAGGTGAGTATACACACACACACACACACACACACACACACACACAAATTTATACATATATATATACATATACATACACATATACATACACATATACATACACATATACATATACATATACATATATATATATATATATATATATATATATATATATATATATATATATATATATTAACACTGCGACTAGCCAAGGACTCGAACCCGCGTCGTTTTAGCTAGCCTTATGGTGGGAGAAAATTCATGACTCTCTAAGCCACGGGACCACCCAGTCCTACAAAGATCACGCACCAAGCGGAGCTAGGTGTTTTACAATGATCTGAAGATATACGATGGTGTGGGTGCCTCAGAGCTAATTTTATTCTACTCCGTTTGGTGTACTAGCCTCTTCAAGCAGTATATATATAATTGTAAAAAAAAAACGAGTGGTATTTAATATTTTTTCTCCCCATAAGGCAGGCTTAAACAACACGGGTTCGAGTCCTCGGCTAGTCGCAGTGTTGTTATTGATTAAATACAACTCGTTCGTGGTTACAATAATATATTTATACTGCTTATGGAGGCTAGTATACCAAACGGGGAGTAAAATGAAATTAGATCTGAGGCACCCACACCATCGTATGTCCTCAGATCACAGTAAAACACCTAGCTCTGCTGGGTGCATGATCTTTGTAGTATTGGGTGGTCCTGTGGGTTAGAGCGTCTTGAATTTTCTCTCACCATGAGGCGGGTTAAATTGACACAGGTTAGAGTCCTCGGCTAGTCACAGTGTTGTTATTGATTAAATACCACTCGTACGTGGTTACAATAATATACTGCTTGTGGAGGCTAGTACACCAAACAGGGAGTAGAATGAAATTAGATCTGAGGTATGCACACCATCGTATGTCCTCGGATCACGGTAAAACACCTAGCTCTCCTGGGTGTGTCATCTTTGTAGGCTTGGGTGGTCCCGTTGGTTAGAGAGTCGTGAATTATCTCTCACCATGGGGCGGGCTAAAACGACACGGGTTCGAGTCCTCGGCTAGTCGCAGTTGCCGTTATTGATTAAATACCACTTGTTCGTGGTTACAAGCATGCATGATGTCACTATGGTTGTGTAAAATATTTATAGGTGGGAGTGTAAGAGAAGTAAATGCAAGGGCATTGAGAAAATGTGTTGGATTGCAAGAAAAAGAATCAAACGCAAAGTAGGTGTCGTCACAGTTGCTTTTTGCTGATGAAATTGAAGAGAAGATGCAAGGGTTGCTGAACTAATCAGGTTGGGTATGTAAAAGAAGGAAATTAAAAGTGAACATTGGAAAGTAAAATGTGGAGGGTATGTAGACTGTAAGCCTACATGCCTAGTTCCCATAGCTTTCCCCAGAGGGCAAGCCTGATGGGCATACCGCTTCATATCCCATCACCCTTCCTCTCTCTCACTCTGGCAGGGGACTTCACTCAGTAAACAGGTGTACTCAGTCCTCTCTCCCTCACAGAATGGCCCCTCGGGGCCATGGGCACTAACACACTGCCTGTGTACCCACGATCTTCGCAAATAAAGAAAGAAGCCTCCGAAGCCTCATCATTGCTCCCGCTTGCAACAACGATGCAATAAACTAGAAAACATTGGTGACAGTGGTGCTCGCAGCAGTTGTGTTACCCTGGGAGAGAGGGGAAGGAAAAAGCATGAAGTTGTCTTCACTTCATCACCCCATACAAGAAGCATCCGTCTCTCTACACAATATCCTGAAATCATGTCTGCAAGTTTCATCATTCAGACACAGGATCTAGGGGAAAATATGCTGAATTTTCCACACTGTTCTCAAGTCACGTGTTCAGCATCACCTGTATGGTTCTGCTGCTGTTGTTCAGCTCAGCACGGCTATTTCAGCAAGTCAGAGGTGAGTTTGTGGTGATTTCTGTGTCCAATGTGGGTGTTTCTCCCCGTGGTTGTGGGTGGGAGAGGAGGGAGCGACCTGAGTTCCTGGATTTCCTGGCTTCACTCCTCCATGCTCGCCCCATGCTCCTACCACCACACTGTCCACCACTATGCTCTCACTTCCTCTGCTGTTTTTCTGTGAATTCAGTGTGAATTCTTTGCCAGAGCTGTGTATCCGAGTGCCTGAGGTCACTCGAAGCCACGTGGATCACGAAGCCACGTGTGGATCAACAAGCCACGTGGGATACCAAGTGATTTCCCTAGCCACATGCTGTGGCCTGTTGCCGCATCACCCACTGACGTCACCTCGCGATGTCACCCCATGACATCACCTCACGGTGTCACGCCTGACATCACCACATGATGTCACATCGAGTGTTAAAGTTTCACAGTGAGCAAATTATTTCAGTATTATCGAGATGTTGAGAGAAGATATATGTCATGTGTTAATTATTTCCTCTCAGTGTTCTCCCATGTTCATGTATGGCTTAGTGTCGATTTTTGCACAGAAAAGCGTCATTTGCAAGCCATGTTGAACTGCATGTGAGAGGTAGGTGTGTGCAAGTTTTCCGTGTGTCCCCGATGTATGGTCTGCGCCCAGACCACTGTGTTAGACCATTGTGTTAGACCATTGACCGTTGACAGCTGAGTCAGTCCAGGCATCAGATACGAGCGTCTGATCCCCTTGTACAGAAAGCTCTTATGTTCATCGCTCGTAGATGCCCTGCTATGATTCCCCGTCGACACTCGTTCCACTCACCACCTGACCGTCAAAGTGCAGTTATATGTAGAGAACCAGTCTGAGGACGCTTAGACTAACTTCTGTCGAGAGAATGACACTCGTCAAGCTGCATTAGCCCTGTCGGCAGGCGACTGTCTGACTTGTGTCATGGCTTCAGTGAGCAGCCTGCACAAAGATGTCACTTTGACTGCTAGCCCACTCACTCCAGTACAGTGTATGCTGTTGCAACTCCCAGATACACACACAACCCGCACATATAAAAGAGAGGAGCTTACGACGACGTTTCGGCCCGACTTGGACCATTTACAAAGTCGTCGTAAGCTCCTCTCTTTTATATGTGCGGGTTGTGTGTGTATTGTTCCAGTCACGGTATTGTGCCTTTTTTGTTATTTAACTCCCAGATGTTTCGCCAAGTTGTCCCTGCCACGACTCACTGTGCACTCGCCGGCAGTGACAGCCCCAGCGACGATACCAATCGAGAAATGTCCTGTGTCGCTTGAAAGAAGAAGTCCTTCCCAGTTGCCGAGTACTAACGACGCCTCATTCGAAGGAACTAGCAGGTTGTGCCCCAGGATGAGTGAACCCTGCAACGACTGCTACGATGACTGCTTCACCTCCCATAGGAGACCGTACTGCAGCAATGTCTCCTGTGTTGCAGTATCTGTCCAGATGCAGGAAGGTGTGCAGCGATGCCTCCAAAGATCACTGCCTTGGACCATGAAGCACACCACCTTTTTTTTCCCCCTCTCTGTAGGAAGTTTTTCTTTTTCCATGTCCACATGTGTACATATATATGTTTATTCTGTGTTCGGTGCCCTGTTCCTGCGAGAGAGAGAGATAGAGATATTTTTTTACAGCCAATCATGGTCGAGAACGACCATGGGTAGGTGGCCGAGCGAAATGTAGACTGTGCGCCTACATGCTTATTTCCCATAGCTTTCCCCAGAGGGCAAGTCTGACGGGCATGCCACTTCAAACCGCATCACCCTGCTTCTCACTCTGGCAGCAGATTTCACTCAGTAAACAGGTGAACTCAGTCCTCTCTCCCTCGCAGCATGGCCCCTCGGGGCCACGGGCACTAAGACTGCCTGTGTACCAACGATCACACAAATAAAGTAAGGAGCCTCCGAAGCCTTATCATTGCTCCCCGCTTACTCAACGACGCAATAAAGTACAAAACAGGTAACAAATAATTTAGTAAATGAAATATTGGATATCAGATTGGAGAGAGTATGAAGGAAATGAATGTGTTCGAATATTTGGGAATGGACTTGTCAGCAGATGGGTCTGTGAAAGACGAGATGAATCATAGAACTGACGAGGGGAGAATAGTGACTGGTGCATTAAGGAATTTGTGAAGTGGAAGCAAAAAGGGAAATAAATGAGAGTATAGTGGTACCAACGCTCTTATATGGGTGTGAAGCATGTGTGGTAAATGTTGAAACAAGGAGGAAGCTAGAGGCAGTGCAGATGTAGTGTTTGATGTCAATATGTGGTGTGAATATTATTCATAGAATTCTCATCTTTGAGATTAGAAGGCGCGGTAGAAACGTTGCCCCTATCAAAGCTACATTTTGAATTTTGTATTAATTTAGATGACAAATAGAATAAAGAATTTTGTTAGGTTAGTTTAGTAAACTGAACTGTGTTTTACTTGATATGTATTAATTATTTAATTATAATTAGTTATCGCTTTCAAACACTCTAGCCACACCCACATTTACTTCCCTCATGCACTCCCTTTCCTCGTATATTATTACCCTTCTCCTGTTACTTAGATTCTCCTTCCTCTTTCTCTTCCTCATCCTCCATCTCTTCCTCTTTTTTTCTTTCTTTCCTATTCCTCCTCTTTTGTCTCCCACCTTCCCTTCTTGCTTTTCCTCCACTTCCTTGTTTTCTTCCTCTTAATCCTTCTCGTCCTCCTCATCCTTGTTCTCGTCCTCTGCCTCCTCCTGCTCCATACATCCCGCTTAATACACCGTTCACACAGGCCATAAAACACAGACGCAGAGGAAGGAGGTGGCCATCACGGGCATATATTGGAGACGCCATCTTAGGCTGCTGCATACGACGGCCAAATTTGGCAGTGTTAAGAAAATGATATTTCAATGCCGAAGAGTAACTGCTGCAGCAGCCCCCAGAGGGCAGAGTAATTGCTGTAGCATCCCCTGGGGACTAGAGTAACTTGCTGCAGCAGCCCCTGTGGTTAGGGTAACTTGTTGCAGCAGCCCCAGTGGCCAGGGTAACTTGTTGCAGCAGTCCCAGTGGCCAGAGTAACTTCTTGCAGCAGCCCCAGTGGCCAGAGTAACTTGTTGCAGCAGTCCCAGTGGCCAGAGTAACTTCTTTCAGCAGCCCTGGGGGTCAGAGTAACTGTTGCAGTAGATGTGAAGGTCTTAGTAATATCGTAGGATGGGCAGTCAACGCGGAATGGGCTTAGATGTTTGGCGGTAGTTATTGGTATTCATAAGTATATCTGTACATGCCCAAACATTGACGTTCTGGAGGCTCGTGTGTCATTGCCAGCGCCCTCGCCTCTCAACGTAAGGGCGCGGGTTCAGTCCTGGGTTGGTGTAATAACTTATGTAAGATTCAATATCTCCCTGACAGTCAGTCACATCTTTTACAATCCTATCAATAAACATTTTACAATAAGTATGGCCACATTACATATTTTTTCAAAGACCAGCTTTCACTGGAAAATATTCCACGTCATTCCAAAAATCCCTAAACAGGGGGTCACTTTCCTCGTAAAATCTCATAAAACACTTTCAACATTCCGTCCCTAACTACTCTACTAAAATAACTTTTCTAATATTTTAATGTTCTTGATGCAAACTCGTGAGCTCATCACCTTCAGTTTTTTTTTAATCTATTCTGCACCTTGTCAGTCATAAATCTTCTCTAGTCATTCCTGGAGTATACTTGGAGAGGATTTCGGGGATCAACTCCCCCGCGGCCCGGTCTGTGACCAAGCCTTATCAACCAGGCTGTTACTGTTGGCTGAACACAAACCGACGTACGAACCATAGCCCGGCTGGTCGGGTACTGACTTTAGGTGCCTGTCCAGTGCCTTCTTGAAGACAGCCAGGGGTCTATTTGTAATCCCCCTTATGTATGCTGGGAGGCAGTTGAACAATCTTGGGCCCCTGAAACTCATTGGGGGGATGTTGCATCCCCTGCCTAGTCTTTTGTTTTCGTAGGGATTGATTTTCGTGTGCAAATTTGGGACTAGTCCCTCTAGGATTTTTCAAAGAGTATATTATCACTTATCTTTGTCGCCTGCGTTCCAAGGAGTACAAATCAAGGGACTTAAACCGTTCCCAGTAATTTAGATGTTTTATCGTACTTATACGTGCCGAGAAAGTTCTCTGTACATTTTCCAGGTCTGCATTTTCGCCTTCTTTGAAAGGGGCCGTTAGTGTGCAGCCATATTCCAGCCTAGAAATTCGGTAACAATTCTGACATACACTAAACCCACGTGGTAGAAATTACATGCGTTGCATTACAAACTTTTCCGGTGTCAGTTTATCATTCTGTGTATGACAGTGATAAACACAATGCAAAACATTAAAAAAAAGCTTATTCAGCAAACTGTATGTTTTGTTCACTATTGTTGGCATGATGCCGCCTGATTCTGACGTGGTCGATAGATATTCTCATTTTTACACACTTATATACTTGACCTTTTATGCTCTCTACTAAACCTGATTGTTATTTCTCAGTTTTCCATAATTTTATATGTTTGAGTAAAAAAAAATTACAAATGTATTACCTTCATATAAACGTAGAAAAGCTATATATATATATATAAATTATTGATGTTGTAAATCCTGTTTACAGAAGAATGATCAAATAATATTGATTTAATATATTTTTCTCTAGATACATTTAAAAGAATTGCGAGACATATTTTCCTCGGAATCCTGATGCGATTCCAAAAGTAAAGGTCGGAAAGTTAGTGGACAACGCCATTCTTAAATCTCTTGGTTTCTCATAAAACTCACAAAGACGGTGACCGAGTCATCTTCAGTCCTCAGAATACAATATTTATTTTTGCCTCTTGAATTCAACAGGTGACTTCTTTAGTTCTTGGAAGTTAGTGAATGGTTATCGTTCCACTGCAGGTAAATCAATACAGAGAGATAGTGGGAACAAAGACACCTAAAGAACAGAGAGTCACAATACCAATTGTGCTGTAAATTTTAAAGTTGAACAGAAAAAAAGGAAACGGTGGTATGAGAAGAGGAAACTCGAATGACCTCACGAAGAAAAAAAATAAGTATCTCTGCAATTCTCTAATCAATGGAACAGTATATTGCCGGTAAATTTAAGGACACACGTTAAAAGAAACTGGCTTTTTGCTCTGACTTGATAAAGCTGTACACAGAGCGAAAGGAGACCCTCCCCCAAAAAATCTGCAACGAATGGATACTTTCCCCTAAGCCCTCCCTTCTCCCTTCCCTTCCCATCCCTCCAGTGCTCGAAACCGGCTCATTTTCTCTGTATTCACCACCACTACACGCTACAAAGGAAGTGTCATGATATTGGTGAAAAACACTTGAGGGAAGGAATTGTCTTCCAATCTTACCGCTATTTGAACACTTTTACAAATCAAAGAGCAACAAGTGCTGGTATTTAGGTACACATGCATAGATCACTATATAACGAGTATATATATAATGGAGGGAGTCAGGTGACAAGCTGGGAGAGGTAGTAGTACTACAGCTGAGGTTAGATGGGCGGATTTCAGAAGAACCAGTTAGCAGGTGAGTGACATAGTAAAGTGCTCCCTGTTACAGACGAGACGTTAATGACTCGTGTCATCTAATGGCATTTTGCTAAGACATTAGAAATGCTGTAGAAACTGGAATTAGGAGTGATGGTGCTAGTTACTGCTCTCAAGGTGACCTTTGAACACTTTCGACGGTGTAGGTTATTTTCACGTTTAATTAAGTGTCTCCGAATTTCATGAGGTGTCCCTGCTTGCTTTGCGCTGCACACAGGCATTTATCTGGTAGCCACGACAACACCCATGTTTATGTTCGTGTATTCTTTGTATAAAAGATTTCGAAAAACCGAAAAATTCATAAGTGAGACACTTGTGCAACATTTGAGTATCTTTATTTTGGAAACGTTTCGCCACCCAGTGGCTTCAACAGTCCAAAGCTGAGAAGAGTGGTGGAAGTTGAAGAGAGAGTTTGAGGTAATCAGTCTCTCAGCCTGGAGTCTGTGAGGACTGATTACCTCAGATTCCTTATTTTCCACCGTTCTTCTCTGTATTGGACTGACGATGACACTGGCTGGCGAAATGTTTTCAAAATGTATCATTTAACACGTATTCTTCCACAAAATGTTAAAAGACTCCTGCACTGGTAGGTGTGTTGTCAGTTTGATCCTTGTTAAATGTCTGACAGTGGTCGAAGAGTTAATAGCCATTTCAAAGTGACTGCCTCTCATTGTCAGGGATACTTTTAAAGCTACGCTGCTAACAGACAGCAGTGGGTTGGTGTTCCCTCTGTAGTGTCGACACTTTTCTTGTTGAGACTGAAGAATTCACTTGGGGCGAAACGTTTTCTCAATAAATATCTTTAACTGTTCATGTGTGTCTTTTTCTTCGTGGGGTCAGTATCACCATACATTTCCAGTCATGTTTCGTGTACACAGTGGGCTTCTTCAGTCGAATACAGAGGAGACAGTAGAGATGTAAAGACTGACCATCTCAAATTACATCTTCAAATCTCTACTGCTTCTGCTTCCTCTTCTGTATTCGACTTTCCAGTCATATTCTGGTAAGCTAAAGCTTGAGACAGTACTCTTTTTTAACGTGAGCCGAGTAGTGACTATGGAAGATAATATATTTGACCATATGTGTCGAGAATTATGTTTGATTTTGATTTTTAGCGACGAGCACATTGAAGAATATCAGTTAAGTTTTCGAATGTCGAAATTACATGAATTGTCGTAATATTCCGTAAACTAGAGAATACATATGAGAGAGAGAGCAAGTGCGAGTGAGCGAGTGAGAGAGTGAATGAACTCCTTATTCTGTAGCTAAGTTTTTGCGTGAAGACTTCATTATTGTGAGAGAACATTAACATTCACACACACAATTTATGAGAGCTATGATTATCGTTATGGATCATTATTTATGTTTTCTCTTTCAACAATGAATTCTTTCAAACCATGAGCTATTGCCGATAAACAATAAGAATGGAGGAACACTGCAGAAGGCTTATTGACCCATACAAAAAAGTCTTACTCAAAACCAACTATTCCTACCCACGTAGTTTTCCATCCCTTCTTAAAAGGTACCCGAGAAATTGCTTCAGTACCTCAGATACCAATCAAACCCAACCCTTTTCATTCGTACATCTAATTTTTTTGTAAGCTACCCAAGGTTTTAGCTTCTATTATCATGGAACATTGTTCCACTAAGTCTGCATGTGGATGATAATTGGTTTATATTTTTTCAGAAATTCAACCAACTTGTCTCTATACAGTAAACGGCTCTTGGGAGACTTCCTTTCCTAAATGTGCACATCAACAAAACAAAGCTGAATATTCGATTTACGAGAAACTCATTCACACACAACGTAGGGAATAGAAGCACTGCATAGGCCTATTAGCCCATGCTAAGCGGTTCAAATTCAACCCCCCCCCACACACTCTCCCCCCACACTCATGTACTAACATTATGTACTAACATTATCAAACCAAAATTGTAATTACACATTGTAACCTTTACAAAGAAATAAACCTTTACTTTACTTGTCTACTTGTTTACTTGTCTACTTGTTTACTTGTCTACTTGTTTACTTGTTTCCGGACGCTATTCGAGAGTTCCACTCATCCACAACTATGCTGCCAAACAATGCTTTCCTATATCCTTAAACCTAAATTTTTCCAGCTGGAACCAATTGCTGCGAATCATGTCTAAGTTTGATACTTTCAGCACGCTGTTTATAACCTTCATTACTCACTTCAGTCATGTTCCCACTCTTATTCGGCGTCTTTCCAGGGGGCAGATTCAGTGACCTCAGTCTATCTTCGTTAGAAGGATTTTTGATACGTGGAATCAGATTCGTCATCCTTCTGTTTTTCAACGCTTAATCTACTTTCGGCCTTACCGAGGATATATTTAGAGATGAATAACCTTGGGGCTTCTCTTATTTACATGTTTTTCAACGCTTAATCTACCAGCTAAGAATTTTGTTAGCTTTATTGCGAACGTTCATGCTCTGACAATCTCGCATGGATGGGAATTCAAGCCTGAACAAAGATATAAGAAAATCAATAAAATAATATACAAAGAACTTAAGACAGGTGAAAAAAATTGAACGAAACGTAATGAAATGCAGAAGTTGCTGTCACGTAAACACGACGCACTCAGCCTTGTGCCTCGCGCCAAGATGCTGGGAGGAGAGGAGAAGCATCATTCCCGGCCGAAAAGAAACAAGCAAGAGACATAAAAAGAACCCGTAACTCAAGCAGCAACGTAGGGAAACGAAAATAGGAAATGAAAGACAATTGGAAAAGTTTGAAAGGTAGAGTCGAGAAAGGGTAAGTGCAAAGGAAAAAATACACTTGCAAGAGGGCAAGAAATAGATGCATTTGGGGGATCAGGCTGGAAGGGAAGAGGTAGTTCTGGAATAGCGTAGCAGAAAATGAGCACAACCAAGACTACCCAGAGGCACATCAAAACAAACCGATGGTCAACGTCCAGGTAATAAGATTAGAAGAGGTAAGGAACTCACAGCGGAGGACAAGAAAGTCTACGAAGAACTCAATAAAACTTTTGGAAACTGTACCTCAACAGGAAAGAGTAAGGGAACTCCGGTGCAGCAGTTGAAAAAAGTTCATGTGCAGAAGAAATGCAAATGACCTTACAGGGTATATTGAGTTTATCTGCTGAGGACTAAACTACAGTTCAACTTCTGCTTGTGTCGAGACAGATGAGAAGAGCATAGTATAGCAGAAGGCTCTCAACCTACCCTCCACTCACTTGAGGCACACTGCCACAGTGAAAAAGTGAGTGAAGATAACCATTGGTCACCAGTTTTAGTTCACGTTTAAAACATGTGTTTCTGATTTTGGGATGCTGAATTCAGATCAGAACTTAAGTTTTGTTCCAACACAACGTGAAAATAAACCCTCCCCTCCCCCAGTTTTATCACAGCCGAAGGACCTGGGTTTAATCATAGGCAAAGAGAGACGCATCGACATGTCTCATTACACCTATTTATTATCCTGCAGATAATAGGTACCCGTGGGTTATTTAACTATGTTGGGTGGCATCCGGAGAGGAGGCTTGAAATGAGCCAAATTATAACAGCTCCTGGGCTCTACATTCAACTGTGTAAGAAAAATAGTACTCCTGTTCATCTTATGTTTGTTGCATTAGTGAGCATATTGTATCCAGATATGAGGAATTTATTCTAACAAATTACTCTGTTTAGTTTCCATCTAAGTATGGTTTAGAACGATTGTATCAAGTTGTACTGAGCTGGAGCGTGAAATTATTTCGTCATTGTTTATACAATGACTTTGTGTATTTCGATATTAGTTCAGTTACCAACGACCGGAAGTACTTCCAGCCAATTTTGGTATTCTAAGTTTTTTTAAAAATGTTGAATACTGCATTTCCCTGGGGATGACTGGTGACATGTGATATGACGCTCTGCTTTCTCTCTACCTCGTCTCCCCTCACTCTTCCCTACCTCCCTTCGTATCCCCTCACACTTCCCTTCCTCTCCTCGGTTGGCCATTCTTTTTCTGGCTATCATTCTTTTTACACCTTCCTGTATCATTTATCGGTTGCTTATTTATCCCCTGAATTCAAATATAGTCTATTTGCCATGAATAAAATTGTATCACTATCAAATTTTTTAAAAGGTCCACGAAGTAAAAAATCACCATTTTCGTACATGGATGTAAGTGGCATCTTATATTAATTCATTAAGTTTGTTACTTAAATTTCCATTCGTTACCACTTGAAAGCAACTTTTATTCTTATATTCAGATTCAGGAAACTGCTAAACCAGCTTAGGCATTGAATGCCTAAGCTGGTTTAGGCATTTAATGCCTAAACCAGTAGGTGTAGCAGGTTAATTTCTGCTTAAAAGTCATGGAGAATATTTGCGTTTAAAATAGGAGTTATAGAAAAATAAGACAGCCAGATTGAGAGCACCAGGGCGTTGAAGATATTGAAGGGTAAATCTGTGTACTCTTTAGAAAAGTAGGTGGGTCATTCAATAAACATTGGACTGTTAGAGCTCTCGTAAGGAGATTCCTTGATGCTGGTAACGGCTCTTGGCACAAGAAACTTGACCTATCCTCACTTCATTTGATTGAGTCTGAGTGCCTCTGACCCCACAGGTGCTGTTTGACCCCTCTGGGTTTAGCGGTTCATCTAAATTAAATGTCAACACACCCTGACACTTCTCAAAGAGAGGTGCCTGTATCTCTGTGAGGTGTATCTATGTGTGTCTCGTGTATCCAATACGTACTCACTAGACTATTTCCAGAACCGATAACATTGACAGGAAGATGCCCAGGAATGCTACTCCAACTTTGTTATAGCTTATCACCTATAATTTGGAACGGTTTCTAATTGTGGTTTGGACTGCAGTTGAAAGCCTGACGTCATCAACAATGCCACCGCCGCTACTGCTGGCGCCACCCCTGCTGAATCTAATACCTACATAGTGCAGTTTATGGCCACTGACTTGGAACAACTTTTGTTTCTCGTTCGGAATACGATACACGGAGTTATGCCACCTCTGCACATGTTGCCATTGTTGATTCTGCCTCCGCTGGTGCTATTGACGCTGCGATCATTGCCTCTTCTCTCTGTCGATACCACGCTGTCATCTGCAAGGGATGCAACACCGCAGTCTTGGACTGTGACGTATTTTTTTCTTGTGGTTCTGTTTCTTCTGTTTCATTACCATAGTTTATGTGGCTGCAACTGGTAGTGGCAGTGTTCCATTTGCTGTAATTCAATGTTATCGACCATGTATTAGTAGTGCGTGAAAGTCTGACAGCACGGTTTGAGTGCTGTGTAATTAATGCAACTTCTGTCTCAGACTGACGATTTTGTCAGCGGTAATGCTGAGAAAGTACTGAAAAAAATTGAAATTGTACTCCTTTGTGAGAAATTGAAAGATCATAG
>WNWK01004223.1:0-87500 GCA_009830355.1 Cherax destructor | reverse complement strand
ACCTTCATTTCTTCATACTGTCCCCTCATCTGTTGTTATTATACCTGTTCCAACCTCAATTCTTCTTCCCTTCATTTCATTCAGTTCCTTTCTCTTCTCCCTTAGATCCTCTTCTAGGCATTATGTTTTTGCCTCAGCAGCTGTAGCCCTCCTCTCCCGTTGCTTGATTTCTACAAACACCTTCTGTAGAAGGTATCTGTATAAGATTTTTTTTACCTCTGTGTACTACCCTATATGTGCTTGCAGGGGTTGATTCACAGCTCTTGGTTCTGCCTCTTTGCTAGTCGCTACAGGTCCACTCTCCCTGCTCCAATAGCCTTATTGTACCTCTTCTAAAAGCTATTTATGGATCCTGCCTCCACGACTACACTCTCCAGATTATTCCACTTCCTGACTACTCTAAGACTGATTAAATACTTCCTAACATTCTTATGACTCATCTGAGCTTATAACTAACAGTTATGTTCCCTTGTTAGTGTGTTCCATCTCTGATATATTCTGGTCCTGTCCACCTTTTCAATTCATGCCCTTCTTATTCCTCCTGTCCTCCAATGTCGTTAGGTTGAGTTCCGTTAATCTCTACTCGTAGGATATATTCCTTAGATCCCTGTTGCAAACTTTTGCCCTTTTTCTAATTTCTTGATGTGTTTGACCAGTTGTGGGTTCCATACTGGTGCTGCATACTCCAATATGGGCCTGACTTATAGGTTGTAGTGTCGTGAATGACTCCTTACTTAGATGTCGAAACGCTATTAGCTTTGCCAGGCGCCCATATCCTGAAGTGGTTACTTGTTTGATGCGCGCTTCGGATGTGATCACATTGATAGACGCCCGAAGATCCCCTTCCCAGAGTGAGTTTTGCAGCCTTTGACCCCTAGTCAGCACTCCGTCTGCAGTCTTCTTTGTCCTTTCCCAAGCTTCATGACTTGCTGGGGTTAAATTGTTAAATTGCAGAAGCCATTTGTCTGACCAGGCTTGCAGCCTGTCTACGTCCCCTTGTAGACTTACCTGATTCTCGTCTGCTTGCATTCTCCTCATTAGTTTAACATCATCTGCAAAGAGGGACACTCTGAATCTATCGCTTCCATCATGTCATTCACATATACAAGAAACAGCACTGGACTAGGACTGATCCTTGTGGAACTCCAATCGACACATGTGCCCACTCTGACACCTCGTCACGTGCCAACACATGTTGTTTCCTTCCTGCCAGGTATTCCATGATCCATTACAGTACCTTCACTCCTGTTACTGTCTACTCCTTTAGCTTTTGAAGCTCACTCTTGTGTGGTACTCTGTCGAAAGCCTCCTTACAGTCCAAGAAAATGCAGTTTACCCTTTCCTCTCTCTCCTGTCTTCTGCATCACGAGCCTACTTGTCATTGAACTCCAGTAGGTTTGTGATGCAGTGTTTCCCTTCCCTTAAGAAGGTCTGATTGTCATGCATGTGCTTATTTCTTTCTATGTGGTCCACCACTCTTCTGATAATCTTCTCCATGACTGTACATACTATACATGTCAGTGACACTGGTCTGTAGCTTAATGCTGCTTGTTTCTCATTTCTTGAAAACTAGGGCCAGCTGGCCCAGTGGCTAATGCGTCGGTCTGGAGTTATATGACTCTCTGACCGCGGGTTCTCTCCCCGCTCGTGGTGTGGTTTGTTTGCAATCGTGTCATTACGATTTCGTAAGTCAGTAGTGAAGTGTTTGCTGTGCTAAGGCTGCGATTTGTAGTTCTTAAATTATGTCATGTACTTTTTTAGTAAATGCATTGATATATATTTCCTTATGTTTTTTCTGCAGCATTTTGTTGTGATTGACATGAGTTTTACAAAGAATATTTGTGTTATTGTTCCAGAATAAAATATGGCCGTAGCACAGGAGACAAAATAAAAGCGTAGGCAATATAGTGTGGAATATCTGAAATATGAATTTGTATCAGCAGCAAACAACCAACAGCACCCAATGTGACTACTGTGGTAGTCTTTTCAAGTGAAGCCATGAAACCTTCCAGGCTTCTTGAACATTTGAAGAAAATACATAAAGCAGATGAAAACTTAGCATATTTTCAGACACTTCCAGAAAACTTACAGAATCGTAAACCATTGTTATAGTAAATACCTCGGTGTTGAAATAAAAAGATAAATGAAGTCTACGTGAAAATCGTACTAAAACCAAAGAAAAGTATAACTATTCTTTATTACTTGCGTTGTATGACCCTTGTAGGTTTAGCGTTTTTTTTAATCATAATATTTTTTATTACAAAAAAATATATACCAGAATCCAAAGCTAACCTGCAACTTCATAAACGAGTACATATAAAAATATAAACGTTTACACAGGGTAATTGACAGATAAAAAGTCAACAACCATTAGGAAACAAGCCGAAAAAATCAGAGAAGAGATAAAATCCCCAGAGTGTTGAAGCTTGAGAAATCAGTTTTAGTGTCACTAGGACGGAGACTAAGTCGACATAAAACTGAACGGTCAGGAAACTAAGTGCCAATACATAGGCGAAGTCCGAAAACGAAGATAACTGACAGAACACAGGACCAACACTGGACATAACTGGCAGAAACAAGGTTCATACACACAACGTTGTGCATAGGAAGCCATGGCTCTCAGAAACAGAATTGATATAGTATGAAAAGTTTGGCCTGTGTGGCTGTGTTTAATGGATATGCTAGTCTCCACCAGCTTGTCTTCCCTCGTGACCTTGGTAGACGAAGATTCAGCTTCCCCCACGCCTGTTGTAAGCAGTAAAGCTGGTGGAAATTTTCAACAGGGTTCTCCTCTGTACACAACACTTGTTAATAATTTTCAACAGGGCTCTCCTCTGTACACCACACTTGTTAATAATTTTATAAACTTGTACAAAATATAGTAAATGATTATAATAAACTGAGGTTTTTAATAAAACCTCTCCTTTTATTCTCCTCAAGAAATAAACGACATGTGTGTGGCATTCACTGTAAACTATACAGAGGGTTTAATTTTATCAATATTTTAGATATTATAGCATTTTGTGGCTAGCAGTAACAGCCTGGTTGATCAGACCCTGATCCACCATGAGGCCTGGTCTCAGACCGAGCCGAGGGGGCGTTGACCCACGAAACCCTCTCCAGGTAACTCCAGGTAATTCTTGCAAGGTGGAAAACAGGTTTCCAGCTGACATAGATATAGGTTACTCTGTCATAACCCAGCCGAACATTTAACGTCAATTATTAAACATTACACGTTAAACAAACACGCATTAACATGTGCAAATGTTAATTAAAATTGGAAACCACATGTAATTTTAAAAATTGCAAAGGAAAATCAAATTCTAACAAGAAATCTAATCTCCAGTCACCACTTAAAGACGGCTCTTGATCCAAGCAATTGAGCTGGTCCACCTCTTCTTGGATCGAATATAATTAACTTATATTCGCCAAGCACTATATGACCCCCTAAGAGTTTAGCACTTCCCATAAATATAAATTTAGTTGCAGCTGTTGCTAGTGATAACACCTCCCTCAGATTCTCAGTATCAAGTAAACCCCTCCCCAGTAAACCCCTCCCCAGTAAACCCCTCCCCAGTAAACCCCTCCCCAGTAAACCCCTTCCCCATGGCAGGAGCATGACAAGCACTTTCAATACAGGTCTTTAACAATTGATGATACATTATCTTAGATTCATCGTGATATTCCTCGTTCTCATGATGGAGTTCCTTCGGTGGTGGTTGAAATGTACATTCTACTCTGTATATGTGTGTGTGGGTGGGTGGGCGTGTGTGTGTTGTGTGTGTATTACAATATATATGCGTATATACCTGTTTGTACAGTTTTCAGGTTTCTCTGAAGGTTTCAGTGAAACCTGAAATCATTTTCCATCAAAACAATTTTCACTAGAGGTGAACTCCATATTATATAATTGCTAATTATTTTGCACCTCCCTGCTTCCCTCTGCCTATTTCTCGTCCTTTATCTCGCTCCTTCTCTCTCTCCCTCTCTGACGTCTATCTTCATCTCTCTATTATCTATTTTTCTTATAATCCTATTGTAATTCTCTATCTCTCCTTTTCCGTCTTTTTAGTTTTCTCAATTTCTACATTAATTTTATCCTTCGTCCTTCCAACCATCTTCCCCCTCTCCCTCTCTTTTGTCTCCTCCCTCCCTCCATCTGTCCCTCCTCCTTCCCTCCATTCCTAATTCCTTTGCACGAACCCTTCCTACTTACCTCTCTCTGTTCCGTCTTCCCTCCCTCGCTCCCTCCCGCTCTCCCTCCCCTCAAATAGCCTTCAGAGTTAACAAGGGCCAACAAGGGGGTGACAGGGAGACAAACAAGGCCGGGGTCAAAGGTCACACAACAAAGGAGCCAACAAATGAACTTTAAAGATTAGTGGAGAACAAAAATATAGTGCAGTGTGGCAGCCAGGGTTGAGAAGAGGCTTTGACCCCTTGGTGGGTTACTAAGGGTGAGGGGAAAGTGGTGAGGGAGAGAGGGAACGTGGAGAAAATCCTTGACTGTGGCGTTCAGTGTAAGGGGAGGTTGTGAGGGTGAAATGATATGGGAATTAGGGTGTGAGGGGAAAAGGATAAGAAGCAGAGGGGATGGGATGAGGGTGAGGGGAAGGGATGTAGGTCAATGTAAAGGGGGAGAAAGGGGATGAGGGACAGTAGGAGGCTAAGATAAGGGGGATGAAGATCACCGTGAGTGAAGAGAGAGGAAATGAGAGGCAGTGTGAGGGGAGCGAGAGTAGATGAGAAACAGGATGAGGTGTGAGGAAATGACAGTGGGAGGGGAGGGGAAGGTATTAGGGAAAAAATAAAGCGGTAGAGGAGGTTTGGCATAGAATCAGAGAACAGGTAGAGAGGAAAGCAAAACTTAATTGGAAAGTATGAATGTAAGACACGCAGTGAGGGGGAGAGGCAGTGAGGGGGAGAGGCAGTGAGGAAAGAGTCATCTAGGCTAGCAACACTAGGTGGAGAGGCAGTGAATGGGGAGGTGGTAGGGAGAGAGGCAATGAGGGTAGAAAGAGGATGCGAGACAAGTGGCAGTGAGGAGAGATTTAGTAACGAGAGAAGCAGTGATGGGAGAGGCAGTGAAGTGCCTCTCACAAGCACAAGTACTTTAATTGAGCCGGCGGGTCTTGGTCGGGGTGAATACCAACTTAGAGCTCAGTCAACTGGGCAATAAAAGGAGGAATAAAGCATACGCAAGTAGATAGCTTTTGTTCAGTATATATTCCCAGCTTAGGCCTTTATGGAAAAAAAAAACACACACACACACACACACACACACACACACCTCACTTAGGTCTACTTTCCTGTTCACTTTTCTCACATTAAGTAACAATTAATATCATTAAAGTCAGTAAGATGCATTTAACGTATAGTGAAGGTTAAGAGTTACAATTAAATATCCAGAAAAAAAAAAATCATCACTGCCATTTTTATAATTTAAAAACACTCCGGTATATATATTGTTTTTACTTTTTGAGCTCTTCAATTGATATTTATTTTATTCAAACGTGGGACTCCAAATATGATACCTCCAGCACTTAGTCGTTTCCATACAACATATGAGTCCTGTAAGTCCTATGGTAAGGAGTCCTATAAGTCCTATGGTAAGGAGTCCTGTGGTATGAGTTGTATGAAACGGAACTGTTGAGTCCCGAAAGAATCCACGATTCTTGTAATTTTAAAGTCGCTAAAAGATCTGATATTAATCCTTGAGGATGGGCATTATAAATCAAATCAATTTAAAAATCAGAAAATACAGGGGCAGAAGAAGAGGTACAGTGAAGGGAGGTCCAGTAAAGAGAGGATGTGATATGCAAGCGCACAACATTATCACTACACATGCAAGCACATAGACATTATCACTACACATGCAAACACACAGACATCACTACACATGCAAGCACACAGACATTATCACTACACATGCAAGCACATAGACATTATCACTACACATGCAAGCACACAGACATCACTACACATGCAACACACAGACATTATCACTACACATGCAAGCACACAGACATCACTACACATGCAAGCACACACACTATCACTACACATGCAAACACAGACATTATCACTACACATACAAGCGCACACACATTATCACTACACATGCAAGCACATAGACATTATCACTACACATGCAAGCGCACACAATCACTACACATGCAAGCACACAGACATTATCACTACACATACAAGCACACAGACATTATCACTACACATGCAAGCACACAAACATTATCACTACACATACAAGCACACAGACATTATCACTACACATGCAAGCGCACACACATTATCACTACACATGCAAGCGCACACACATTATCACTACACATGCAAGCACACACACTATCACTACACATGCAAGCACACATACATTATCACTACACATACAAGCACACAGACATTATCACTACACATGCAAGCACACACACATCACTACACATGCAAGCACAGACATTATCACTACACATGCAAACACACAGACATCACTACACATGCAAACACAGACATTATCACTACACATACAAGCGCACACACATTATCACTACACATACAAGCACACAGACATTATCACTACACATGCAAGCACACAGACATTATCACTACACATACAAGCACACAGACATTATCACTACACATGCAAGCACAGACATTATCACTACACATACAAGCACACAGACATTATCACTACACATGCAAGCACATAGACATTATCACTACACATGCAAGCACACACACACTATCACTACACATACAAGCACACATACATTATCACTACACATACAAGCGCACACACATTATCACTACACATGCAAGCACATAGACATTATCACTACACATGCAAGCACACAGACATTATCACTACACATGCAAGCACATACATTATCACTACACATGAAAGCGCACACACGATATCACTACACATGCAAGCACACAAACATCACTACACACTGCATATCATTTAAATTATTTATACATCTGTAGTTTAGTATATTATGATTATTAAATTTAATTTCATCCTGTGAGAACGTCTGTCTATCATTCACCCGGAACAGAAACATCGAAGCTGGAAAACGGCAGGAGTAGCAGGCTGCCTTCCTTGTAGGAGGTGGATGTGGTTCTGCTGTCTTCCGATTCTTACCTTATCTTTTTTTCTAAGTGTTGTTCATAGTTTTCTGTGTTTTTACACACCTCTGGTAGAGAGTCAATGTATACTGGTACTCGTGTGGGTTTACCTTAAAAAGATCTTATTTAGGATGTATTTGGCTGTCTTTTGGCTTCTACAGGATGTTCATGCCAGTCCCAGCTACTGGACTACTATGCCAAGTTCCTGGATGCTTTAGAGGATAAACAAAATACAGATGTAGTATACAAAGACTTTCCTAACAAATAGAACACAAAGAGTAGTAGTAAACAGACTAAAGTCTGAGGCGGCTACAGCGAAAAGCTCTGTTCTACAAGGCACAGTACTCATTCCCATCCTGTTCCTCATCCTCATATCTGACAGACAGAGATGTAAGCCATGGCTCCGTGTCTTCATTTGCGGATGACACCCGGATTGCAATAACAAGTGTCCTCCATTGAAGACACCGCAAGGCTCCAAGTGGACATCAACCAAATCTTTAAATGGGTCGCAGAGAACAATATGAAATTCAATGAAGAGAAATTTCAACTACTCAGATATGGAAAACTTGAGGAAATTAAAACTGTATCAAGGTATACAACAAATTCTAACCAAAAGGACCTTTGAGTGATAATGTCAGAGGATCTCACCTTCAAAGACCACAACAATGTATCTACCTCATCTGCTAGAAAAATTATAGAATGGATAATGAGAACCTTAGAAACTAGGGACGCCAAGTCCATGTTTCTCTTCAAATTGCTTGTTCTCTCTAGGCTGGAATACTGCTGTACACTAACTGCCCTCGTCAAGGAAGGGAAAATTGCTGACCTGCAGAATGTACAGAAAAATTTCACGGCACACTAAGTACGATAAAGCACCTAAATTACCCTTGAATTGTATTCCCTGGAACGCAGACGAGAAATATACATGATAATATACACTTGAAAAATCCTAGAATGATTAGTACCAAACTTGCACACAAAAATCACTCCCTACGAAAGTAAAAGACTCGGCAGGAGATGCAGCATCTCCCCAAGGAATGTTGCATCTCCTGCCACCAGTACACTAAGAGACAACACAATAAATGTCAGAGGTCCAAGACTGTTCAACTGCCTTCCAGCATAAGGTAATTACTAATAGACCCCTGCCTGTCTTCAAGAAGGCGCTGGAGAGGCACCTAAAGTCAGTATATGATCAGCCTGGCTGTAGTTCATACGTCGGTTTACGTGCGGCCATCAGTAACATCCTGGTTGATCAGACCCTGATCCACGACGAGGCTTGGTCTCAGACCGGGCCACGGGGGCGTTGACCCCGAAACCCTCTCCACGTATACTCCAGGTACTATATACCTTCTTGTTCAGAGCCTTGCACTAGATACTCGACGTTGTTGGCTATGTAATATCACAGTCGGAGCACACGGAAATTATACGGCCTAGGATTGTTGGAACCTTCGTAAGTCCACTATTGTGATTGTAGGTCGCTTTTCCTGTTTATATTTGCACTTGTTGGCTATGGTTTGGTTTCAGAATATTGTATCTGTCTTGGTTAAGATATTGTGGGTATCTTCGATGTTTTGATAATGTAATACTCATTTCTATATTAAATACATGACTCACGAAATCGTAATGACACGATTGCAAACAAACCATACCACGGGTGGGGCTTCAACCCGAGGTAGAGAGTCGTAGAACTCCAGACCGACGCGTTAGCACTGGGCCAGCTGGCTACAATAAGATTCATCCAATTAGGTATTTTTATATACCATAGAAAGGTTATCATAAGCACCACTGTGACCACAAATTCATGGTTTTATAGACGAATCGCCCGCGGAAATTCGCCTGTAAAATATATTACATTGTGTTTGTTTATTATTAAATTATTGTAAATTTATCTAAAATATATTTTAGACAAGTTTACAATAATTTAGTAATAAACAAACACAATAAATTTTTTTTCGTTAGGTTCAGAATGATTTTTGCAAAATTATTGCATACACAAATATTCGCTTGCCTTATTCGGCAAGATGAGAGTTACTATTTAAGCCAAAATAGCAAGTTTTACCTATTCGGCACGATATATATATATATATATATATATATATATATATATATATATATATAAATATAATCTTCTTTGACTTTACAAAGTTAGTTAAGAATATGAGGTTAGTAACTTACGACCGTTATTACAGATCTGTCAGTGAAATACGACTATGGTATTTCGTGCAGTGTAATAAGTAAGTTTATTCAGGTATACACAAATACAGTTACATAGATTATCATACATAGCAGCATATGTGTAAGAACCCAGGATAACCCAAAAAGTCAGACAGTGACTTATTTCCATTGACAATGATATACATTAGCAATAATGCTGAGTGAGGCAACAGACGAGAAGAAAGTGAGAGGAAGAGCAGTGAGGGACACAGTGAAGAAAGGGGAAAGACGAAGAGAAGCAGTGAGGCAAGATGCAGGAAGACGGGGATCAGGGAGTGCAGGAACGTTGAGGTGGGAGGAAGTGAGTTGGAGGCAATGAATGGAAACCATAAGGGAAGTGGAGAATGAGGGAAGTGAGGTGAGAGGGACCGTGTGGGGAGTGGGACCGTGTGGGGAGAGGGACCGTGTGGGGAGAGGGACCGTGTGGGGAGAGGGACCGTGTGGGGAGAGGGACCGTGTGGGGAGAGGAGTAGGGAGAGGGACCGGGGAGAGGGACCTTGGGGAGAGGGACCTGAGGGAGAGGGACCGTGGGAGGGACGTAGGAGAGGACCGTGTGGGGAGAGGGACCGTGTGGGGAGAGGGACCGTGTGGGGAGAGGGACCGTTAGGGGAGAGGGACCGTTAGGGGAGAGGGACCGTTGGGGGGAGAGGAGTGGAAGGGGGGAGGAGGGACCGTGGGGGGAGAGAGGGACCGTGGGGAGAGGGACCTTGGGGGAAGAGGGACAGTTGGGGAGATGGATAGGGTTTGTTCAGCGTTAAAGCGAAATTATAATTTTTTACGAAACAGTGATGTTTGTGGAAAAAAATAATTGTGTAAATTGAGGCCGTAAATGGTCATAAATCCCTCGTGGGGGTAAATATGATTGGAATAATTATATGATTTATTGTACAACAATGGTGTGTGTGTGTGTGTGTGTGTGTGTGTGTGTGTGTGTGTGTGTGTGTGTGTGTGTTTCCATTCGGTTCCATTTAGATATAAGGCTTCTTTCTATTCCTGATGGTGTACCTGGAGGTGTTTCGGAGGCCAACGACCCCGCGGCCCGTCCATGACCAGTGCCCCGGACCCGATTAACTAGGCTGTTGTTTCTGGCTGCAAGCAAACCGACCTACGAACCTCAGCCCTGCTGGTCAGGTACTGACCTCGGGTGCCTGTCCAGCTCCTCTTGAAGACAGCCAGGGGTCTATTGGTAATCCCGAAATTGTATGCTGGGAGGGCCCCTGACACTTATTGTGTTGTTTGTCTCTTAGTGTACTCATGGCGCCCCTGATTTTCATTGGGGGATGCTGCACCTCCTGTTGAGTCTTCTGCTTTGGTAGGGAGTGATTTATGTGTGCAAATTTGGGACTAGTCCCTCTAGGATTTTTCAAGTGCATATTATCGTGCATCTTTCTCGCCTGCGTTCCAAGGAGTACAGGTCAAGGTACTTCAACCGTTCCCAGTAAATGAAGTGCTTTATTGTACTTATATGTGAGGTGAAAGTTCTCAGTATTTTCTCCAAGGTCTGTAATTTCGCCTGCTTTGAAAGGGGCCGTTAGTGTACAGCAATACTCCAGCTTAGGGAGAACAAGTGATTCGAAGAGAATTATCATTGGCTTGGGATTCCTGGTTTTGAAGGTTCTTATTATCCATCCTATCATTTTCTAGCAGAAGTCATAAAGATATGTTGTGATCTTTGAAGATTCTTTAATATTATCACTCCCAGATCCTTCACATTAGTTTTTTGCTCTATTATGTGGTTGGATTGAACTTCATATTGTTTGCCGAGGCACTAAAAATCTCATTATCTAATATTTCATCTCGTTTTTTTTAAATCCCATATTTTATGCCTTTTTCCTCAGTGGCAGCTCAGGCATCTTAAGGTTATCAGTCATATACCATGACTCGTATTTTTCAGCCCTGGAATTCCTTTTGTAGCTCTTTGGACTTTTTTTTTCTAACTGATTCAGGTATTTGGGCTTGACGCTACACATCCTCTGTATATTCCTTTACTGGCCTAATATGAGTCGTGAACTGTTTTTTCTCTTCGTCCATAAATTTAAAAGCACGTGCATTTCGCACTTTCATTTCTACCATCTCCTGGGAACAATTTTGTATTAACACCTTGAGCCCTGTTCGACCCTACGAGTCTAGCGCCTCCCTGTGATTATAATATTCCTTCACTATTTTGAATTTTCTATATTTAGTTTCATATGGAGAATTTAACTAAAACCCCTTTAAATTCTGTTTCAGTACAATCTGTCCATATATTGTTTGTTTATTTTAATTTCTGTGACTGTCATAATATCTTAATGGAGTTGATATACAGGAATTTCCAGACCAAAGCAGAATTGTTTACTTCTTACTAAGTTATTGTCTCAAAGTATTTTATCGTCTTTTCTTCCGTGACATTTTCCAACAATTTTAAAGGACTAGTCAGTGACAAGGGCTTCTAAAAGGGTCTTCCCTGTCACCTTAAAGACCAGTACAATATGTGTTATCTTGTATTTAAATCCAAATAAAAAATTCCAATCGGATTAGCAAGTTCTTCTACCCATTAATTTAAAACCTATTTTCCACTCTTATCTGGTCTTTGACTTATTCTTTTGTCAACATCTAGTAATAATTTCTTTATTACCGATATAGCTATCTTAACATCATGTAAGTCAGTTACTTAATCGGGTTTTAAATCGAATACATATAAAATATCTTCTGTTAATACGCTCTTAAACTTTCTACAGAATTTAGCACCAGTCACATTTTCTCCTTTTGAATGATTTTTTTTGAAGTCTTACATTCTTTGTATTTTGTCTTTACCATTTAGTTTACTTTTAACAAATTTGAATTAAATATTTGGTTATATCTTTGTTTTCCATATTGTTTTCTTGTCAACGTTCCTTTTTTTCTTCCTATAATTTTTGCACTCATTTCTAAATTGTTAATACCTCTGATATTTCCCTGGATTGGCCAGCTTCCTATATTCCTCCATTCTTCGTGTTTGTGTCTGTGTGTGTCTATGCATGTGCGTGTATGATCATAGTGTCTTAAATCTCTGTGACTGTGTGTGTGTGTGATCATTGCAGCTGTTTTCATTATTCCTTGCAAGCATCTTACTTCGTTAAATGTGATAAGTTTGCAAGGTAGAGAATTCACCTTTGACGACAGGGAGTCAAAGCCTTCCTGTGTCAATAGAGTGAATGGTCAGTACGTAGCTTGTCAAGGTGTTTACACTAGACTCACGAACGGAGCGACGCCAACTCTCTGAAATTTTATATAACATGGTAATCTTCTAATTTCTTTATTCTTGTCACTGCAGAATTTTTCCTCCGTAAGCAGGAAAAATACCAGGAGCAAGAGACTAGTAACCGAGTGTCCTGTATTGATTAAAACAAAACAAATCTGAAGTTGGGTTTGAATGTGCGTGGGTGTAGCACAGATGAGAAGAAAGAAATGGCTATTGATTTTATGAATAACGAACGTGTGATGTCCTAGAACAAAGCAAGACGAAGCTACAGAAGATGGGAGAATTTCATTGTGGAGGAGAAAATAACGCTAAATCAAGTGTATCTGAGAGAATTATAGCTGACGAATGGGTATCAGTAATTAGTGATCACATATGGAAAACAAGAGGCGGTATAGTGTTTATATTCAAGAATTATGCAGATTAGAACATGTGCGGGACGGGAGAAGTGGGTCATGGAGTTTTATGCAAATGGGGATCAGAGGAGGGTAAATAAGAATAAGGTTTTCTAAGCTCTTAACGAATGTTTAGGGAATTATGAACCTAGCTAGAAAATAATAGTAGGGAGATATAAACTCTAAATTGGGTGAAACTGTTAAAGATGCTTCATTAGATAAGTTGGAAATGCCAGAGGTAAATGATAATGGGGGACGTTTAAGTATTGGAAGAAGTTTGCTAAAAGGCAATACTTATTTAAAGATTAAATAAGATTTATTACTCCAGATACAGGGCATAATGGCAGTAGTTTGTCAAAACTATGTATTTATAGATAAAATGTGAATGACTAAATTTTTGGATGAAAATGTTTTAGGGGGTGACAGCTATATCAAATCATTTAGTTTAAGCTACAGAAAGAGAAAGTGATTGATAGGGTATAAGGACAATGTAATCAGTAAGAATGAAGCGAAAATTAATAAATTATAGTTGGAAAGCACCTACTAAATGAAAAGAGGGCTGAAAAGAGTGTAGGTAATGAGGGGGAAGGGGTCGAAGATGTATAAGGTAGATTTAAGAATGAATTGTTAGTATAGCGAAAGTCTGTGGAAATAGGAAGGTGAGTGCAGATTTGAAGAATAATTGATGGAATGGTGAGGTTAAGATGGTGGTAAAGGAGAAGAGTTAGCAAATGTGAGATTCCTAAAATGTGAAAAGGATGTGCTGAGGGAGGAGTATATGGAGAAAATGGGAGAGTGGGTTGAGACTTTATCAACCAATTTTGCTGAGAATAATCAAAAGTTTTGGTAAGAGTGTAAAAAGTAAAAAAAGCCTGCTGAACAAATGGATTTAGAAGTTCAAAACAAGAGGGAAGAAGATAGATAGAAAGAGGGAGGTACTGAGAACATGGAATACTTTGAGGAGCTGTTAAAAGTTGAAGAAAAAATGCATTTCATGCATTTCACACAGAGGTATAATACCTTGCAGGAGTAAAGATGATGAGCCAGATTTGAGTATGGGAAGAGTTCGTGAGGTGATGAGTAGAATGAAAGGACACAAAGCAGCTGGGATATTGAGGATTATGATACTAAGGTTAAAGAGGGTGGGGATATAGTTATGGAATGTTTGCTGTATTTACTAAATATATGCATGAAAATAAAGGGAAGGAACCCGAGGATTGAGGGAATGCACAGTTCCTTTATATAAGTGAATGGGCAAAGAGCTGGTGTAAAATTGAGGTGAATAAACTTGTTGAGTAGTTATTTTAGAAAATTTTACTTGACATATGATGTGATTAAATGTTCACTCCCATGCCCAGTGGCCTGGTGGCTAAAGCTCTCGCTTTACACCGGTTGTCTATGTTCCCCATCAGTAAAATGGGTACCCGGGTGTCAGTCGACTGGTGTGGGTCGCATCCTGGGACAAAACTGACCTAATTTGCTCGAAATACTCTGCATAACAAGCGGCTTTCTATATAGTAGTATGTCACTGATGTCAGCTAGGACTGTATACCTTGTACATGCACTTGTAGTAAATAAAGATTTATTATTATTATTATTATTATTATTATTATTATTATTATTATTATTTATTATTATTCCCACCCACCTGTTTGTCCAGCCTTTTCCCAAAGTTTCCCAAGAATTTGCTTCAGTAGGTTGCTTCTCTGCGTAGCAGTCACCTGATGTCTCTCTTGTGGGTAGTAGTCACCTGATGTCTCTCTTGTGGGTAGTAGTCACCTGATGTGTCTCTTGTGGGTAGTATTCACCTGATGTGTCTCTTGTGGGTAGTAGTCACCTGATGTGTCTCTTGTGGGTAGTAGTCACCTGATGTCTCTCTTGTGGGTAGTAGTCACCTGATGTCTCTCTTGTGGGTAGTAGTCACCTGATGTCTCTCTTGTGGGTAGTAGTCACCTGATGTCTCTTTGTGGGTAGTAGTCACCTGATGTCTCTCTTGTGGGTAGTAGTCATCTGATGCCTCTATTCTGGGCAGTAATCGCCTCATTGTCATTCGGCGAGGGATAGCTACCACTCACCCATCCTGTGGGTGATTACCACTTACCCATTCTTTGGGTGGTATTCGTTCCATACCTGTCTTGTGGTTGGTAATCACCCCGTACTCATTTGATGGGTGACATAACATACTCATCCTGTGGGTGGCAGTCACCCCACAGTCATCCAATGGGGTAGTAACTACATACCCATTCGGTGGGTAGTTGTCTCTCAACACCCATCCTGTAGATAGTAGTCCCATAAATCCTGCTGGTGGTAGTCACTTCATACCCATCTTATAGGCGGAAGCTACCCAGTATCCATCCTGTGGGTGGCAGTCAGCCGCATAATTATCCTGTGGGTGGTAGTCACCCTAAACCCATTTTATAGTGGCCCTATATTCATGCTGTGGATGATAGTTTCACCATACCCATCCTGTGGGAAACAGTCACCAAATATTCGTTCTGTGGGCGGAAATCTAAGCACGCCTTATTCTGAACGATACTCGCCCCATACAAATTCTTCAAGCTATAAGACGGAACACTGCAGCAGGCCTACTGGCCCATGCGAGGCAGGTCCAATTCACCAATTCACTAAGGAAGGAGCACGGCAACTGACCTAGAAGCACAAGCTGGTCAGGTCCTACTCACGCCCACCCACACCCACTCATGTATTTATCTGACATATTTTTAAAACTACACAACGTCTTAGCTTCTATGACGGTACTCGGGAGTTTGTTCCACTCATCCACAACTCTGTTACCAAACCAGTGTTTTCCTATATCCTTCCTGAATCTGAATTTTTCCAACTTAAATCCATTGCTGCGAGTCCTGTCTAATCTCGATATTTTTAGCACGCTATTTACATCCCCTTTATTAATTCCTGTTTTCCATTTATACACCTCAATCATATCCCCCCTAATTCTACGCCTTTCTAGAGAGTGCAGATTCAGGGCCCTCAGTCTATCCTCATAGGGAAGATTTCTGATACATGGGATCAACTTTGTCATTCTCTGTACGTTTTCCAGAGCATTTATATCCATTCTGTAATACGGTGACCAAAACTGTGCAGCATAATCTAAATGAGGCCTAACCAAAGATATACAGAGTTGAAGAACAACCTGAGGACTTTTATTATTTATACTTCTTGATATGAAGCCAAGGATTCTGTTAGCTTTATTGCGAACACTTATGCACTGTTGTCTTGGTTCCAGATTACTGCTAACTAAAACTCCTAAATCCTTTTCGCAATCAGTAATATTAAGATCTACATTATTTAGTTTTTATGTGGCATGGTTATTGTCCTGTCCAACATTTAGAACTTTGCATTTGTCTATATTAAACTGCATCTGCCACTTCTCCGACCACTGCATCAGTCTATTCAAATCATCCTGGAGTGCTCTACTGTCCTCATTAGAATGAATTGGACGGCCTATTATGGTGTCATCAGCTCTCTCAAGTTCTCTTCCATCATTAATTTTATATCATAAGACAACACACACACAGGATTCAATCCATACTAAGAGGATTTTTTCATAATTACGAACTGTAGATGTGTGTGTGTGTGGGTCAACCCCATGGCAGGTCACAAGGTTATCTTCAATACAAGTTGTCCTCTCAGGAAGTTATCCATAGGAAAGGTCAAATTAAGACAAAGTTATGCCAAGGAAAAGTCTGGCGAATGAGAGATCAGATCGAGGAGAGGTCAAGTCAAGGATAGGTAAGTTCAAGCAAAGGTCACCTACTCGTGTCTGGGTAAATGACCTTAGGGTAAACAAAATTATCCTCAGCAAAAGTTTAACATCAGAGACTGAATACGAGCGAATTATATACCAGCGTGAATAATAAGTTGTGGTAATGGCACTAGATGATGGTGGTGGGGGTAGTGGTGGTGGTGGGGTACTGATGGTGGTGGTACTAATGCTGGTGGTTGTTTTAGTATAACCAGTAGTGGTAGCACTAGTGGTTATGAGAAGCTGACAGTGGCAGTAACAATGACATGGGTGGTTAAACAAAAGTCACTGCAAAACATGATTTTATTGGGATAAGGTTTCGATCTATTGGAATCTTTATTATTCCAAGCCTGATAATGACCGAAATAAAAGCAAGTTCAATAAAGTGTCTTTATTTCACTATTATCGGCAAAACACCTTTTTGTTCTAACATAAGTCGTTATTTTAACGAACTTGTGTAATAAATGAGGATTCCTCTCAACAATGTGCCTTTCCATCCACTAGTGGAGCTTCTGCCTCTTCCATCAATGAGTCAACCTGTTAGGAACTACAAGAAGCTCTCTTCAAGTTCGCTCTTAAAGGCAATTAGGGCCTTTAGGTAAATTCCTTATCTTCTCGAGCAGGAATTTGGAAAGTCTTAGAACCTTTTTCTTGTTATTCGGGACGTCCCTACTTTTTATTCTGGGTATTTTGCATCGTTTTCATATTTGCTGGATATAGGTAATTCTAAGTAATCAGTTTTCAAGATGCTATACCTGCTTTCAAGACGCTTTATCTAATTCAAGAATACATCTGGCTTAAAGACGGTACTCCCTGTCTGGAAGCTACACCAGTCTCTTAAGTGACGAAACACCTGTCTCACCATAAGGACGGTACAACCAGTTACCGTCAGGTGAGTGACTTTCCTTGAGGAAGCGGCGGGAGGCAGCATCTCCGGACACTACCTCTGCTCTACACAAACACTTAGGTCTCGGGAGGAGGCTGTGCGCTTCCACGGTGATGTTGAATACGGAGATGAAAGGTGATTCTGCATTCAGAGATTCAAGATGCTATACATTAGAAGACAGATGCCGCTGATACAGCCTCCGAAGATGCAGGTGTTGATGAATATGCAAGAGGGAAGAGAGAAAGAGATAGAATGGCGGAAGAAAGGAGACAAGGAAGAATATGACATTAAAAGTGTGTTCAATTTGCACTAGAGGTGGACTCGTGTGTGTGTGTGTGTGTGTGTGTGTGTGTGTGTGTGTGTGTGTGTCTGTCTGTCTTTGTGTGTGTGTATATATATATATATATATATATATATATATATATATATATATATATATATATTAGAGAGAGAGAGAGTATATATCTGTAGTGGAGGGAAGGCGGGGAAGGGGTCGGCCTAGGAAAGGTTGGAGGATTGGAGGAGGTTTTGTGTGCGAGGGGCTTGGACTTCCAGCAAGCATGTGTGAGCGTATTTGATAGGAGTGAATGAGACAAATGGTTTTTAATACTTGATGTGCTGTTGGAGTGTGAGCAAAGTAACATTTATGAAGGGATTCAGGGAAACCGGCAGGCCGGACTTGAGTTCTGGAGATGGGAAGTAGAGTGTCTGCACTCTGAAGGAGGGGTGTTAATGTTGCAGTTTTATAACTGTAGTGTAAAGCACCCCTCTGGCAAGACAGTGATGGAGTGAATGATGATGAAAGTTTTTCTTTTTCGGGCCACCCTGCCTTGGTGGGAATCGGCCGTTGTGTTAATAAAAATAACATATATATATATATATATATATATATATATTAAAAATATATATATATATATATATATATATATATATATATATATATATATATATATATATATATATATATAAACATACATACATATATAATTTCGTAATGTGGTGAAACTTCTGAATAAACACCCTCAAGAAATGTGTATTGAGTTTTAACTCTCTCGAGATTAGTGAATTTTGAACCAGTGACCTTTCCAAGGAAGAGAGAGAGAAAGAGGGAGGGGGAGAGAGGGAGGGGAGAGAGGGAGGGGGAGAGAGGGAGGGGGAGAGAGGGAGGGAGAGAGGGAGGGGGAGAGAGGGAGGGGGAGGGAGGGAGGGGGTGAGGTTTAGAGGAAAGAAAACAGGAAAATATGAGAGCCAATGTTAGCGCAAGGCATGTTGCATGCTGCTTGCGTATTATGCAGAGTTAATTGCCCAGTCAGAGAGAGAGAGAGAGAGAGAGAGAGGAAGGGAGGGAGGACGGGGAAATACTGAGTTACTCTGGTTTGAACCAAGTAGCGAATATGTTTTCATTTGCTCCATGTAACGAGTTTACACTGTTGTGATAGGAATCTAATGGCGAAGATATACTGACTGAAACCATGTAACGAACATGTTCTGCACTGACAATGTTTTGACTGGAAACAAGTAGTGAGTTTATCCTTTTAACATATGACTGGTAGATAATGACTGGATTCATATACTAGATCATTTGTAGGGATTAGAAAAAAATGCAACGTTTAAGTTCTGACTGGAAACGCATATTCCAGCAACTAGTGATTAGAAACCAATTACAAATATATAATGAATATATACTGATTGAAACCTCCTTCAAAACTAGGAATAATAAGTTAAGAAATCTTTTTATTTTATTAATTATTTTATTATGAATTATTTTATTAGTAATTATTTTATTAATTATTTTATTAATTATTTTATTTTATTAATTATTTTATTTTATTAATTATTTTATTAATTAATTATTTTATTTATTATTTTATTTATTATTTTATTTATTAATTATTAATTTATTAAAATCTTAGTTTTCTTTAGTAAATGCTGAATCTGTTTGTGTTATACAACACTTGAGAAATGGGAAGCAATCAGGTTTTATCCAAGGAAATGGAGGATAGCTCCAAATCCTTGAATCAAGAACCCCTACTTGCCTCAAAGCACCAGCCTTAAAGAGTCTTGAGATGTTTTCATAAGAGTCAATGCAGTATAAACTCATTTCACACTTTATATATGCACGCATAGCAGAAGCAGTTGTAGCAGCAGCAGAAGTAGCAGCAGCAGTAGCAGCAGCAACAGTAACAGTAGCAGCAAAAACAGCATTAATAATAATAGTAAACGTCACTGAAGTTTCCTAGGAAAAAACAGAAGACACTCGTAAAAAAACACTCACGAGAGAGTTAATTAAAGAAGCCTGAATAATTACACCGTGTTAGTGTACCTTAAATATGTACTGCAGTTGTTGCGTGTGTCCTTGTTGTGTGTCTGTTGTTGTCCTTATTGCGTGTGTCCTAGTTGAGTGAGTCCTTATTGCATGTGTCCTTGGTGCGTGAGTCCCTGTTGCTTATGTTCTTGTTGCGTTTGTTCTTGTATCCTTGGTGCGTGTGTACTTGTTACTAGTATCCTAGTTGCATGTGTCCTTGTTGCTTGTATCCTTGTTGCTTGTATCCTTGTTGCTAGTGTCCTTGTTGATTGTATCCTTGTTGCTAGTGTCCTTGTTGCGTGTGCGCTTCTTGCATGTCCTTGTTGCTTGTATCCTTGTTGCTTGTATCCTTGTTGCTTGTATCCTTGTTGCTAGTGTCATTGTTGCTTGTATCCTTGTTGCTAGTGTCCTTGTTGCTTGTATCCTTGTTGCTTGTATCCTTGTTCCTAGTGTCCTTGTTGCTTGTATCCTTGTTCCTAGTGTCCTTGTTGCTTGTATCCTTGTTGCTAGTGTCCTTGTTGCGTGTGCGCTTCTTGCATGTGTTCTTGTTGCATGTATCCTTGGTGCGTGTGTCCTTGTTACTTGTATCTTTGTTGCGTGTGTTCTTGTATGTATCCTTGTTGCATGTGTCTTTGTTACGTGTGTCTTTGTTACGTGTGTCTTTGATGCATTTGTCCCTGTTGCTTATGTCCTTGTTGCATGTGTTTTTGGTACGTGTCTCTTTGTTGCGTGTGTCATTGTTGCGTGTCCTTATTGCATGTATCATTTTGCATGTGTCCTTGCTGCGCGTGTCTTTGTGTGTATCCTTAATGTGTTTCATTATTGTACGTATCTTTTGCCATATGTCCTTGTTGCATGTGTCTTTGCATGTCATTGTGGCATGTGTCTTTGCATGTCATTGTGGCATGTGTCTTTGCATGTCATTGTGGCATGTGTTTTGTTGTATATCCTGTTGCACGTGTCTTTGTTGCATATTCTCATGTTTCTTGTTTCGTGGCGTGTCCTTGTTGCATGGGTTCTTGCATGTGTCCTTACCTGTGTCATTGTATGTATTCTTTTGAAATGTTGCTTTTGCCTGTATTCTGCAATGTCCTCATTGCGTATCTTCAGCACCTGTCTTTGTTGCACGTGTCCTTGTTACATGTGTATCTCGGTGCCTTTGTTGCTTGTGTCCTCTTTCGCATGTATCCTGTATTGTGTTTGTTGCATGTGTCATTGTTTCTTGTTTAATACAGAGCCTCTGTTGTATGTATCTTCGCATGTGCACTGTAGTGCCGTTGTTGCATGTGTGTTGCAATATTCGCTGCACATTCACTGCAGTACCTTGGATGCGTGTGTTTGTTCTCGCTGCTTTTCTCCTGCGGTTTTCCTGTTGCAAGTGTCCTTGTTGCATGTGTACAAAGGTGTTTTTTTTAGGTCCTGTGTATCTGTTCTGTACGTAAAAAAAGGGAGAAGCAAAGGGATAGAGAAAGGGTAGACGAGTATGTTGGTAAGGTGGAATGAAAGTGGAAAGAAAAAAGGAATAGTAAAGGAAATAAAGGAAGGGGAATGGGCAGGGGAAGGACTAAGAGAAGTGTAACTAACAGTGAAGGGGAAAGATTAGAGAAAAGGGAAGGAATTAATGAAAAGCAAGAGTATGGGAAAGGGATTAAATAGGAAAATTAAAAAGAATATGGGAAGAGTTAAGAAAACTGAAAAAGGGAGATGAATACGGGAATGAAAAATGAAAAAGGGGTAGAGGAAGATGGGAAATTTAGACCATATTACTTAGGAAGATGATAGACAAATACTTCTCAGCTCACAAGCGGTTGTAATTCTGTCTAGTTGGTCTCCGAGGACCAAGAATATTCCTCAGTCTACTCCCCAACTTCTATTAATTAAGAAATTCGATGTTATTCACAATGAGGGATTTCGCTTATATTTTGTGGGCTTTGGATCTTTCCCAGTCGAGTGCTTTCATACATAAGGATGTATGAAAGGATATATGTGATGCTTATTGTATTTGTTATTGCGTAAGCTTCCACCACCTACACGATCCTTATACAGACAGAAAAAATCACATGCAAATGAGATAAACTCATTAAACCCTCCACCATTTGTTACAGCGCTTGATCGTCGTGTACGAATTCAGGCAGTTTCTCTTAATTTTCTCTTTCTCTTTGTTTATTTCACTATGGTACTCTTCCCTCCCTCAATGGGACGTTCCGGTTAATGTCAGCTACGTATCAACAGTCTTGAAGAGCTGGCAGGCAGAGTTTGAATCCAGTTAGCTGCAACATTTCTGCAGTTATATATATAAGCAAAACATGTCTTCATATTTAATAGATTAGCCTCTAGAGTAAATGCTAGTTACTTAAATTAGAAGGTGTATACCACATGTAAATTGTTGCAAATACCTCGAACATGTAATTGATTGCACTCGTAAATACAACAAGGGTGCAATTTAAACTAGTAAGTTTGAACCGAATACTAACACATGTTGAGAAAATATAAATATATTTCCACTGATACGTTTGTTCAATTTGACTACATATTGCATGCCACTGTACGGCATAAATCATTCGGATAATAAGAATACTTTTAAAAAGTGTATTTTTAAACCTTTAATTTTTTTTTACACAGTTTTTAATAACGCCTTAAAACGCATTCCAGGTAGTTCAGTCTATTCATGTGATCATAATATTACCGACATTAATGATCGTTTGAACTCACATTTCTGTGTTTTTTACGAGAAATGTAGTGTTAGGGACCTTCAGATTTCTATTTTCGGTATTGTGACAAGGGCTCATAGATTTTTTTTTACAGTATTAATGTAACTAAATACCTGTTCCTACATTTTGGTGCTTAAAGATAGTTATAATGTGTTAAATTGTGCTGGATGTAGGAGCATGAAGTAGAGGACTCAGTACCTTCATCAGGTTTGAATATTACTTGATTTGTTTGAATATTTACTAATGTGATGTGTGTTTGTCACGTTTTGTGTGTAAGAAACATTTGTGGGTTTAATGATGATTGAAATTTGCTGCTGCTGCTGCTGTTACTTCTGCTGTTGTTACTGCTGCTGCTGTTCCTTATGCTGTTGTTAATGATGCTGCTGTTGCTTCTGCTGTTGTTACTGATGCTGCTGTTGCTTCTGCTGTTGTTACTGCTGCTGCTGTTCCTTATGCTGTTACTGCTGCTGCTGTTGCTTCTGCTGTTGTTACTGTTGCTGCTGTTTATTCTGCTGTTGTTACTGCTGCTGCTGCTATTGCTTCTGGTGCTGCTGCTGTTATTTCTGATGCTGCTGCTATTACTACTGATGCTGCTGCTATTACTACTGATGCTGCTGCTATTACTACTGATGCTGCTTCTGTTATTACTGCTGATACTACTACTGCTGCTTCTGCTGTTGTTACTGTTGCTGCTGTTTATTCTGCTGTTGTTACTGCTGCTGCTGCTATTGCTTCTGGTGCTGCTGCTGTTATTTCTGATGCTGCTGCTATTACTACTGATGCTGCTGCTATTACTACTGATGCTGCTGCTATTACTACTGATGCTGCTGCTATTACTACTGATGCTGCTTCTGTTATTACTGCTGATACTACTACTGCTGCTGCTGCTGTTGTTACTGCTGCTGCTGTTGTTAGTGCTGCTGCTGTTGTTACTGCTGCTGCTGTTTCTGCTGCTATTACTACTACTGCTGCTGCTGCTTTTACTACTGTTGTTGCTGATATTACTACTGATGCTAGTACTACTGATGCTGCTGCTGCTACTACTACTGCTGCTGCTATTACTACTGCTGCTATTACTACTGCTGCTAGTACTACTGCTGCTAGTACTACTGAAGTTGCTGCTGGTATTATATAACTAAAAATCATAATTCGTAGTATTGTTTTAAAACATTGGTTGTAATGAGGTTTGATCCAAGGAAGCGCGGAATACCTATATACCTTGGATCAAGACCCTTCAACAGCATCAAGGCAGCCCCTATGAAGGGAGTCAGAGACCTTCAGAAAAAGACTCAGGTCTTGCAAGGTAGATGCATCTACCTTTCTAGGCCAGTGCCTTGATGCCGGAGAAGGGCTCTTGATCCATCTTAGTTTCTACTTTCTAGGCCAGTGCCTTGATGCCGGAGAAGGGCTCTTGATCCATCTTAGTTTCTCATTTCTAGGCCAGTGCCTTGATGCCGGAGAAGGTATCTTGATGCGAGGAATTTTACTTTTCTCTGTTAGGATCAAACAGTATTACTGTCTATTCTCCAGCATAATAGATACAACATCTGAATCACCTGGTTGCATGGTTACAATCACTATGTACTTGACATATGGTTACAATCAGTACATAAATGCATTCCATGGTGACAATCAGGGATATACTCGTTACATGGTGACAATCAGGGAAATATTCGTTACATGTTGACAGTCAGGAATATACTCGTTACATGGTTACAATCAGGGATGCACTCGTTACATGGTTACAATCAATGCACATTCCGTGATTATAATTAGTACATACATGCTACATGGCTACAATCAGTACATGTTACATAGTTACAATCAGTACATGTTACATAGTTACATTCAGTACATGTTACATAGTTACATTCAGTACATGTTACATAGTTACATTCAGTACATGTTACATAGTTACATTCAGTACATGTTACATAGTTACATTCAGTACATGTTACATAGTTACATTCAGTACATGTTACATAGTTACAATCAGTACATGTTACATAGTTACAATCAGTACATGTTACATAGTTACAATCAGTACACACTGGCTACATGCTTACAATCATTACACCCTCACTTAAAATTTGCCTTTTTAAAAATATCTGTAAACCTCCTGGAATTCTCTCTCTCTCTCTCTCTCTCTCTCTCTCTCTCTCTCTCTCTCTCTCTCTCTTAATCTCTATTATCTTTGCAAGATACTTAAGGAACATACTATTAACATTTTACTAACATTGGCCCACCTTTTTTTTTCACTATTTTTTAAAATCTTTTGGAAAGTCACTTTATTTTAGCCCCTAAGACAGGTCACTGGATCAGCTCCCCCAGAATGATCACTGAATCAGCTCCCCCAGAATGATCACTGAATCAGCTCCCCCAGAATGATCACTGAATCAGCTCCCCCAGAATGATCACTGAATCAGCTCCCCCAGAATGATCACTGAATCAGCTCCCCCAGAATGATCACTGAATCAGCTCCCCCAGAATGATCACTGAATCAGCTCCCCCAGAATGATCACTGAATCAGCTCCCCCAGAAAGATCACTGAATCAGCTCCCCAGTGTCACTAATCAGTAATGATCACTGAATCAGCTCCCCAGAATGATCACTGAATCAGCTCCCCCAGAAATGAAGTCACTGAATCAGCTCCCTCAGAATGATCACTGAATCAGCTCCCCCAGAATGATCACTGAATCAGCTCCCCCAGAAAGATCACTGAATCAGCTCCCCCAGAAAGATCACTGAATCAGCTCCCCAGAAGATCAATGGATCATCCCTCAAAGGTCACTGATAGCTCCCAGAAGGTCACTGATCAGCTCTCAAAGATGACTGGATCAGATTCCCAGAAAGGTCACTGGATCAGCTCATAAATAGGTCACCGGATCAGCTGTCTCAGATAGGTCATTGGATCAGTCACCCAGAAAGATCACTGAATCAACCCCTGTCAAAGGTCACTGGATCAGATCCCCCATAAAGGTCACTGAATCAGTCTCCCCAGATAGGTCACTGGATCAGCCTCATAAAGGTACTTTGATCAGTCTCTAATAGTCATGAATCAGTTCCCAATAGTCATGATCACTTCCTCAAGGTCTTCTCTCTCATCTCTCTTATCTCTATTCTCTTCTCTCATCTCTGATCTACTTCTCTCTCTCTTCCTCTCTTCTTCTCTCTCTCTTCTTTCTCTTTCTCTCTCTCTCTTCTCTCTTCTTCTCTCTCTCTCTCATTCTCTCTTCTCTTCTCTCTTCTCTCTTCTCTCTCTTCTCCTCTCTCTCTCTTCTCTTCTCTCTCTCTCTTCTTCTCTCTCCTCTCTTCTCTCTCTTCTCTCTCTCTCTCTCTCTCTCTCTCTCTCTCTTCTCTCTCTCTCTCTCTCTCTCTCTCTCTCTTCTCTCTTCTTCTCTCTCTCTCTCTCTCTTCTCTTCTCTTTCTCTCTCTCTTCTCTCTCTCTTCTCTTCTTCTCTTCTCTCTCTCTCTCTCTCTCTCTCTCTCTCTCTCTTCTCTCTTCTCTCTCTCTCTCTCTTCTTCTCTCTTCTCTCTCTCTCTCTCTCTCTCTCTTCTCTCTCTCTCTCTCTCTCTCTCTCTTCTCTCTCTCTCTCTCTCTCTCCTTACTAATGACTCCACTATTAACTCTGCATGCTACTTAAGGAACATGTAACATACGTAACACTAACATTAGCTCTCACATTTCTGCATCGTCAACTCGCACAATCTATCTCATGGAAACGTCACTGAATCAACCCCAAGAAAAGGTCACTGGGTCTGCCCACAATGGTCACTGAATTAGCCCCAAGAAAGGTCAATGAATCAGTTCCCCCCCCAGAAAGATTACTGTGTCAGGCTCACAAAACAAGTCACAGGATTAGCTTCTAACGTCACTGGTTGAGTTCCAGGAAAGATCACTGGAGGCAAACTCCAATGTATTTTAGTTATAAAAAATTATTACAGATTACTATCCTTCACTCAGGTGGGTAGACACTAAAAGTTCTTTTTATATTCCCTTTTACTAACAAATGAAACAGTTATTTGCAATGTTAAATGGCACAAAAATAAACTATTCATCTTGATATATAAATTACTCTGTATTTAAGCACGTCAGTGTAAATTTTATCCAATAAAAATATATGCAGTATGAGCAGGTAAATACAGAGATCCGCAAATCCGATAGAATTTGAATCTCCGTAAGGAGATATATTTATAGAAGTTTAAAGACTTAGGAAGTACTTTTATACGGGGAATTTCACCTAACTACCTGAAGGCAGTGACTTGATATACGTTACCTCATGGAGTATTTAACACCGTTTGTAAGTGTACAGTAATTAGCACAGTCAAACTGGTATGCAACTGAAACTGAGTGCGCTTCCTAATCAATCCACACGATTATCGTATTGGGAATTTTCTACCACCATCACTTCCTTCATAGTATCGGGAAGTTAATCCTGGTGGGGTACACACCTCTATTGCCTTTCCTGATGCTGGAAAAAATACCACTCACAGTGCAGATAACACAGAGTGCCACCAGTACCACAAACACGGCAGTTCACGCACATTACCATCAGTGCCAATCACAGTACACACAAGCAGTACCACCATATAGGAAAGTACCACACAAGGTAGTACACACTACCATCAGTACCACCACACCGGATAATACACAGTACCACTAGTACCACCACACAGGGAAGTACCACTACACAGGGAAGTACACACAGTACCACCAGTGTCACGCACAGAAGTACACCACATTTGTTACTTACGTAGGTAGAGGGCAACCCACGTAACCCACCTAGTAACATAGAGCACTACATAAAATAACACTCAGTTCTGGAAGTGGTACTTCCTGTAGAGTACCAAGAAGAACCAGAGTACAAGCCTAAAGAACACTTCCTAGTTGGGACCTAGCCAACATCATTCTGAAAACACCGCTAGCTCTATCACCTACAAAATCGCTTGATACACTGGTCAAAAACATCTGAAACAGTTTGGAGTTCAACACTACATTTCGAAATCAACACAAAATAGGAAGTTTGCCCGAACTAGAGGAAGTAAACAACCCTTGGAAAAGCATCTCCCTGGGGTGTTGAAACCCTATGCTGCAACACTAGCATGGCAGTCAGGAAAGACACCTGAACAACAATCACAGTTTCCTATTGATGGTTATATGATCATGTTTTCAGGACGTCGACCTCCTCAACATAAAATTAGATAGGAATGGGACACGTATAAACTCCCTCCACATCTCCTAACCTGTACTGTTCAACCTAACGTGTAATACAGTGGACCCTCGGTTTTCGTTCACCTCCAAACTCGAACAATTATGTAAGTGTTTTCGTAAGTGCTTTTGTAAGTGTATTTTTGGGGGTCTGAAATGACTAATCTAATTTACATTTGTCCTTATGGGAACAAATTCGTTCGGTAATGGCACTCAAACAGTATTCTGGAAAGAATTTTCAACGAAAACCGAGGGTCCACTGTATAAGCATCTCAAGCACATGATTGTGAAAACGTATTAAGCACTCAATCCAGTTTAATAATAGATGAATAAACGATTAATAAGTTGTAAAATATTATGAGAAGATTTGAAACTCAGTACATACAATTTTGAATCTTGTTTATATCTTGTGGAAGGCCCATGTAATAGCCGCCAAGAGAGGTCAGTGGATCATCTCACGATAATGGTCTCCGGATCAGCTCATGATATAAGTTCACTGCAGCAGCTGCCAAGAAAGGTCACTGGGTCAGCCCCTCATGAAGGTCTCTGGGTTAACATACCCCCCTGGTTCAGCCCCCAAGAAAGGTCCCTAAATCAGCCCCTCATAAAAGTCTCTGGATAAACCCACAATAAAGGTCCCTGGGTCAGCCTCCCGCCCCCTAAAAAAACATGGGATCATCCTCCATGAAAAAATCCCTGAATCAGACCCAAAGAAAAGCCACTGAACCAGACCCGATTTGACTGTTTCAGCCGCAGAAAAGAGGTCACTAGTTCAGACCCCAAGAAAGGTCACAATCAAAAGCCTTCCTCTCAGATGAAGGGCTCTAAGTTAAAGAAATTACAGCTTCCCTCTCCTCGAATCAAACCTTACTAGCTCCCATTTCCCAGGTGATGTATTTTCCCCTACGGGTAATACATCTAGTGGGGGGAATTAATATAAGTCATTGCCTATAAGTCGCCCCTTAAATGTCACCTCACAAAGATCATATTCTACGGGTAAGCCAGCGGAAGGCCTCGGTCAGATGGCCCAAAGCTCCACCGGCGGGTCATCATCTGACTAAGACCCGCGTCAGGAAACACTTGTCCTGTTTCCTGACTAACCTTACCTAACCTAACCTACAGGTCATCCTCACAGGTCTATGAATCGACCCCTGTCGGTTCAGAGAACCAACAAATTGATAAATCAGATACATGTGCAATACTTAGGTATCTTTATCGAGGATACCCAAGTGTGGTACATGTCTTAATTTATGAACACAGGTTATCCTCAAAAGATGATTTCCAAAGGTCATGTTCCCCATGTCATTTAAAGCAGGTCATCTTTACTAAGTAATCTTCATAGGTCATCTTCCACAGGTCAATTAACACAGGTCCTCCCCTAGAAGTAACCTTCAGAGGCCATCATCCCCACAGGTCACCACAGATTATCCTAAATAGGTAATCATAGGTCATCTCCCACAAGTCATCCTCCCACAGGTCATCCTCCCACAGGTCATCTCCCACAGGTCATCTCCCACAGGTCATCTCCCACAGGTCATCCTCCCACAGAATACAGAACATAAAACTGCGTCTCCCCGTATCGTGAAAGCATCTTGGAACTGAACTTCTGAACCTATTTCGGAAGTGGAGGATCGAGCCTTCAGTAACAGCTGTGCTTCACGACCCACATGGACTTAATGCACTCTTCTTACTTTACTCTTTTCTGCATGTAATATGCCTTTATACCTCGTATCTTTATTAGGTTATTCAAACTTTATTAGGTTCATATATTTTCCCACATACTATATATTGTTTTTAATTCATTTTATTATCTGTATATAAATTTGTAGAGGATTTTCTTAATAAATTATTTAACTGTTCTTAGTTTATACTTTTCATATCTTTTTTTTTTTAAATTTTCAATAAGTATCATATTTTTTTATTTGCATAATATTTATTAAACATCAAGACAATTCTACAACACACTACTCACTGGGAGACGATCTACAACACACTACTCACTGGGAGACGATCTACAACACACTACTCACTGGGAGACTATCTACAACACACTACTCACTGGGAGACTATCTACAACACACTACTCACTGGGAGACGATCTACAACACACTACTCACTGGGAGACGATCTACAACACACTACTCACTGGGAGACGATCTACAACACACTACTCACTGGGAGACGATCTACAACACACTACTCACTGGGAGACGATCTACAACACACTACTCACTGGGAGACGATCTACAACACACTACTCACTGGGAGACGATCTACAACACACTACTCACTGGGAGACGATCTACAACACACTACTCACTGGGAGACAATCTACAACACACTACTCACTGGGAGACGATCTACAACACACTACTTACTGGGAGACGATCTGCAACACACTACTTACTGGGAGACGATCTGCAACACACTACTCACTGGGAGACGATCTGCAACACACTACTCACTGGGAGACGATCTGCAAAACACTACTCACTGGGAGACGATCTACAACACAATACTCACTGGGAGACGATCTACAACACTACTCCACTGGGAGACTATCTACAACACACTACTCACTGGGAGACGATCTACAACACACTACTCACTGGGAGACGATCTACAACACACTACTCACTGGGAGACGATCTACAACACACTACTCACTGGGAGACGATCTGCAACACACTACTCACTGGGAGACGATCTGCAACACACTACTCACTGGGAGACGATCTGCAACACACTACTCACTGGGAGACGATCTGCAACACACTACTCACTGGGAGACGATCTGCAACACACTACTCACTGGGAGACGATCTGCAACACACTACTCACTGGGAGACGATCTGCAACACACTACTCACTGGGAGACGATCTGCAACACACTACTCACTGGGAGACGATCTGCAACACACTACTCACTGGGAGACGATCTGCAACACACTACTCACTGGGAGACGATCTGCAACACACTACTCACTGGGAGACGATCTGCAACACACTACTCACTGGGAGACGATCTGCAACACACTACTCACTGGGAGACGATCTGCAACACACTACTCACTGGGAGACGATCTGCAACACACTACTCACTGGGAGACGATCTGCAACACACTACTCACTGGGAGACGATCTGCAACACACTACTCACTGGGAGACGATCTACCTTCTTTTTCCTTGTATCTCGCAGCGTCTTGAAGAATGTGAAAGTCTTTAAGACGCTGCTGACCACCTTTCATTTTTTTTTAATTACATTTGCCACAATTAGTAAGGGAGGTACAACTTTTCTTTTTTATTCATAATGGATGCAGTTACTAGAAGAACTTTAATTTTGTACTGAAAAGTAGTGAAATTACTTCTGCTAGTTGGAGGACAATTGAAAAGTGGATTCCCACCTTCTCTTCACAGATCTTTGTAAATGAAATGACTCGATTTCTCCATACTATTATATGTAATTTTGTGATAACATCATCAATCATTTTTCTTTCAAATATAATGTTTACAAATTTCCGAGATTCGGAGTCTAGAAAACACCATTTTGAAGACTTGGCGATTCATGTAATATATTTTCAACATTACTATTATTAAATCTTTATAGATTATTGAGCACTTCATACTTCTAATTAACCAGATACTCTCCCACGGACTACAGGTTCTTTCATTCCCATTAACTTTTTTTCTGATCTAAGATTTTGCCTATGAGAAACTTTTTTGGCAGTGCAGAAAATACCAATTCTGATCGATCGATAAAATGAGCCTTCTATGTTTTTTCCGTTATAATCCTTTAGGCAATACGTGGATATAGGTTCGAAGACGCCATTTCTATTGATTATAAATTTTCCTTCGCATTCTAAGCATTGAATTCCATGGTTAAACTTGGATCTATGTTGATCAGGAACCAAATTCGCTGCTTCGCTGTCAGAGAGATAGTTACTGAGCTGTATTTTCTGTCCTTCTGTTTACAATGTATTTAAATTTCTTTGCAGATATCTTCCAAGAGGTGATAATTACTTCTGAAGGTAGTTTTCTATTAATACTTAAATATGGACTAATATAAAAGTTTTGGCCAACTGCTGCAGAACTGGTGTATAAAACAGGGTGTTGCATGTGGCCATATATTTATATATTTTAAGTTTTAATGTTTGCGAAACATGTCCTGTCGCTGACGTCTTCATCTCTTTGGAAAATGTTATATATTTTGCTGTGTTTAGTAGATCAATTATCTTTCCCCTTTTCTTCAAGAAATCTGTTTCCTTGTCGGTGAAGAGTGAAGTATCCTAAGATTTTTCGTTTTCTGAAATGTCTTTCAATGCGGCTAAAGTGAATGGTGCATCTTTCTTCAACAATACAGTTTGCAATAACGAGAAAATACATATTTATAACCATTGTATTTCTGTAAGAACCTCAAATCGCTGAGACTGTATGATAAGATTACTTTAGGCTTTGGAGCTAAGATTTTCATTCTAGAGAATTTCTTCGCTTTCAAAACATGTATATCCACGTTCCGATTGTAAACTTTATATTTCACATAATAGTTTAATCCTACCCAATGCTCCAACGGATTTTATATCTCTGTAGGAGATTCTTTTATTCTATTTATATGCATTTGTAATCTGTGGTACGCAACGAAAGATCACTCAATAAATACATGTGCCCACGAATCATGCTATCTCATCATTTCCAAATATTTTCTGTTCAGGGACCTCTATTTGCCCAAGGTCCCTCATCATAAAAAAGATGAAGTGTGATGCCCTCAACGTAAACATTCTTGGATATTTACTTGTATAGAACAGTTATAAAACAGGTTCATTGTAATTAATGTTTGAAAAGTTAATTTTCCTGTCATTCATGAATTAATTCACTATAGCCTTTTTTTAATATGCTTCCAGAAAACTGATGTCAGTTACTAAACTACCTACATTCACTACAACATTTATTGGATTAATAATCCCTTCCAGTGCACTGAGATTATGTGGTATTCCAATATCCTTTTGTAATGGGTGAGTGGCTCACCCCACATACAGTTATACAATTGAAATTATTATGGGATTTATTATTAGAGAAGCTTTACCCGAGTTCTAATACCCTGATAGTATGATTATAGATGAAAGATGAGTGACGAATGTCATTGTAAATACTTTGAGTACTGTTATAATACTATAATAGATATAACATGGAGATGGTAATAGAGGATTCATCTAGAAAGACGTGTGAGCAGACACCTGAGAGGGAGATTCCTGAGGAATATTAATGGTTTTCATTTATATACGTAAAAGATTTGGGAACCCGCAAACAAGCGGGGTAAGAGGATAAATAATTATTTCCCAGTTAAACGGTCCAGGATTTAGGGTAGCAGGTGGACACTTTTGTGTGCATGTGAATCGTGTTTATTGGATGAAAAAGAAATATATTTTAATGATTAAAAAGAGATCTTTAGGGATACCTTGTACAGTTTATGGAGGCTGCTGAGACCGCCTGTTTACTTGGCACTCCAGCAGTAAATATTGATTTTCCGGTTAAAATTTATTTAACTTTGACTGTTGGGCACTTGTGTGTGTGTGTGTATGTGTACTTACCTATTTGTACTCACCTATTTGTGGTTGCAGGGGTCGAGACTCGGCTCCTGACCCCGCTCTTACTGATCGCTACTAGGTCCTCTCTCTCCCTGCTCCGTGAGCTTTATCATACCTCGTCTTAAAGCTATGTACGGTTCCTGCCTCCACTACCTCACTTGCCAGACTATTCCACTTCCTGGCAACTCTGTGACTGAAGAAATACTTCCTAACATCCCTTTGACTCATCTGAGTCTTCAACTTCCAATTGTGACCCCTTGTGTCTGTCCACCTTATCTATTCCTCGCAGTATTCTGTATGTTGTTATCATGTCTCTTGTAACCCTCCTGTCCTCCAGTGTCGTCATGCCGATTTCCCTTAACCTTTCTTCGTAGAACAATCCCCTTAGCTCTGGAACTACCCTTGTTGCAAACCTTTGCACTTTCTCTAATATCTTGACGTGCTTGACCAGGTGTGGATTCTATACTGGTGCTGCATACTCCAATATGGGTCTGACGTATATGGTGTACAGAGTCTTTTGTGTGTGTGTGTGTGTGTGTGTGTGTGTGTGTGAAAGGTGTGCGTGTTTTCAAAGGAGGAGAGCTGATGTCTTTATAGTTGTACTGAAATTCCACCAATAGAGAAGAGGGCCACATAGTTTTGAGTGGTCCATGGGAAAGCGTCACATGAGCAGCAGGTTAATGGCTTATTGTTATTCTGAACTGGCTCATTGAAGAGAGAATGCAGGTATTGCGCAGTTTTCATCAGGTTTGTGCTGTTTTGATGGTCAGTATTCCTGGGAAAAAGAGAAGAGGCCAATTAATGGGAGAACAGGTGCCGAGGTGATGTGTTTTTCAATTCCTGGGAAATGTTAATCTTGATATATAGAGGTGAAAATAGTTGAAAAATGGAAAGGAACTTTCACCCTTAAATAACACTTACCCTGCAAGCTTTCACAACCGTGTAAAACAAGGTGCTGTGTGGAGTAAATAACCATTTATTTTTCCCTTAACTGGTGACGTAAAGATGAAACATAGGTCTTGCAAGTACGACAACCCCGCTCCTGCAGTGACTCCTTTACTACAGACTTTCATACCTTTAATGCGTCATCATAAGCATAATGTGACAGGGCTATCAATCAATCAACACGGGTTGTTCCACAGTGCACTGTACAATATTAACACCCCACATGACGGACCCAGGAATATTAAATGTTACTACACTATGCGTTTCTCGGCTGATTATATGTAAATTATCTTCTAGTCCTTAATTTTGTAGCTGACTTGTTACAGAATTTATAAAATCTAAAATCATTTTCCAACAAAATAATGCATTGTATGTGAAAAATGGTAATCTTTTTTAGAAGAGTAAATAGTACAGTATTCTTATTGATCAATGATTTAAAGCACTTGCAATCAAGCAACAAAATATTTAAATAAAAGCACATTATATAAATGTATAGTTTATTACTAATAAAAGGGAAACTCCATATTTTTTCAAAGCATTTGTAAAGACCACATTGAAAATGCTAAAAGTCCTATAACTGACGACTACCTTTCTATAAGTTTAATATGCTCATATTTTTGTAGCCAAATTAGTCTAACCTTTATCATCTACAAATTATTTTAAGACTTAATAGTATGTTTTAAATAAAAAAGCCGGAAAAAGCATGAGAAATGATATCCCTGTTTTAAAAGTCTTTGAGAATTCTTATTGATCTCTGATTTTAGTGACGTAACCCAATTTTTTTTCAAAGCATTTGTAAAAGCAATTTCAAAAAGTACTAATAAAGTGCTTATAACTAAAATAATTATCACCATTCCAGAGTTGCAATTATTAATCAGGCAAGCAATATACTTTAAAAAATAAGTGTATCAGAATGAATCCTTTTAAACATTCTAAAAACAATAATCACTAAAAATATATGGTATCTTCTCGATATTGTTCTTACCATATATAAAAAAAATTAATTTTATTCCTAGGCTGCTGTAACTGTGTCCAGAGTGATTGCATATTTTCCTACATTTATATTCAATAAATAATGACCTTTTATTGATGTTTTTGTTTCTACACAAAGCCAGAACAGTTTTATTTTTTTTTACTCTTTGTCATCTCAACAAATATTAGAGACTATTCCTAATACTCTTCAATAAATCAATATACTTCATCAGCTTTATTTTATAAACATTTAGCATTTCCCATCTGGGATAACTCTGAACTTATTTCGTTTTTAGTCTTAATTATATTAGAAAAATGATATGAAAGCATCACAGCGAAAAAAATTTGCCAGGTTCCTCATTAAAATTTCTCTCTCATTCAGATCCTAAATGTTAAGCTGTTTCCATGGACCATAACTCTTCCCTAATAGTCACATCATTGTAAACTTTTATAGAAACATTTGCTGTTTTAAAACAAGGGTTTAACGTGTTAGTTAAAACATAGTTTTTGTGTTAACGACATATTCTAGCATTTGGGACAGGGGGACTTTTTATGAGGCACATACATTGTCAGTTTTAACCTTGTAGTAATGTCAGTTTTTTCTTGCAACTTACATTGTTTAAAAAAAAACTCAATACAAGAGTAATATAACAGCTGTTAAATTCTTCGGTAAAAATAACCCCAGAGAATAACTGTTAAATAATCTTGTTGGTATTCGTTATCATAATGGTTTGTGATAACCAATTTTTCCTATTAATGGCACAATATTGCCAATCATCACGAAACTTTCTGAACATTATTCTGACACTTATTACAACTTACTAAAAAATATATGAAAATCTGTAAACCTTTTAACGAAATTTTGGTCACAAGGAATTTTGATCCAAGAATACACATTGACCAGACAAATGAGATATTTGCATACCAGAAGAATAGAGCTAACTCACATCGAGGAAGTGAATTGAATGATGAATTACCAATGAAGAGATGATTTTCATATTTCTATGACTAGAAATAGTCATTGATCGTAACTATAAGGTCAAGAGGATCCAAGAAAGAAACAGAAACTAGAGTGACTGGAATCCCTTCATATATTTATTGTACAGTATATACGACATTATATAAATAAATTTATATATTTAGCTCACATTAAGTAAGATTATGAAATGTAGATGTAAATACACTTTTATAAGAATGATTTTGAATAACTGTGTAAATAAATGAATTTCTGAATGATATAATGAAACTAATCAAAAGCCAGATTTGCAAACCAAATATGCATGGTATATATAATGAGGGAAATGTAATGTTATACAAGGTAAAATTTTATACTATATTTTTACTTAATGAAGACACAAGAAATGAACTTTAATTCTCACAACTTGTACACTAAGAAATAAAATTTAGTTGCAAATGATTATATATTTAATGAACATATGAATGATAACAATGTCTTTAGCATAGCAAAATATATGATAAACAGAAATGTTAATACTTTAGAATGTATGGTGTAGTGGGGTCCCTAACTGAGGCGGGTGGGGTGGTGAGTGATGGGGCAGCGACCCCCGTAGATTAACCCGGGTAGGCGATCACTCCGAGGGAAGGCGTCCTAAAGTGGCAGTCACTCTATAGGCAATTGTACGGTGACACTTGACACTACTATTCTAGGTTACTAGTCTTCTAGGTTAATAATGTGAATGTAGTCCTCCTCCTTCTTTTTCTTCTTCCTCTTTCTCTTCTTCCAAATACCATACTGCGGAGAAAGATTTCATTAGGTCGACGTTTCACCCTGTTCATAACATTATCAACTTAGACTTCCTATAACCCTTGTGGTTTAGAGCTTCTTTTGATTATAATAATACACAGAGCGAAACATTACCGAAATTAAAGCTTGTGCAATGTATCTTGTATCTTGGGTTTTCGTGTTATGAATGATAAAAGATAAGGGCAGGTATGCTAAAGAGAAACAGTTTGCATAGGATAACTTTATTCTAGTTGCGTTTCACTTTCGTAATGACTAGATGAAGCTCGCTGTCAAAACTGTAATAAAAGATTTATCTGCACCGAGTTTCGTTCTGCTTTATTACTGTATTAATGTTGTTACATGGAAGAAAGCGCCATGTTGCTTCAGTGTCGCGGTCCTCAGCCATGACGTCGAACTGCTTTCTTAAATCTTTATTTGGCAGTTTCAATCAGCATTCCTTCAAATAAACGTCTCTGGAAATATATTTTGGAAAAATAGCAGATACTCTTATTTCCCTCCAGCGTTGCATTACTGAGTGGACAAGTTTGCCTTTGTTGTGGTATCCCCTTAAAATTTCTTGTTTTGACAGTAACAAACGTTTAAGAAAATGCATTGCTTTTACGCCATTAAACTTGCAGGCTGAGAGCAGTTATTGGATTTTTTCTTTGTCGCCCAGCCATATCTAGCGTATATATTACAATCACTTAGGGTGTCAGCTACGACAGTCGACTAAGTGATGATAATGACACAATATTCGGGTTATGGTGTTTTATGTGTAAAAGTTTGTCCACCAAGGGCGAACGTTTTCATTGTCATTGTCATTATTCTGCCGATATATATATTGAGGGAGGCGATAATTTCATGTACTGGCCAGGGAGGTACAACATCGTTTAGGAGTGAAGAAGAGCAGGATGTGAGTGTGGGGGAGGTGCGTGAGGTATTACGTAGAATGAAAGGGGGTAAAGCAGCTGGAATTGACGGAATCATGACAGAAATGTTAAAAGCAGGGGGGGATATAGTGCTGGAGTGGTTGGTATTTTTGTTTAATAAATGTATGAAAGAGGGGAAGGTACCTAGGGATTGGCAGCGAGCATGTATAGTTCCTTTATATAAAGGGAAGGGGGATAAAAGAGTGTAAAAATTATAGGGGAATAAGTTTACTGAGTATACCAGGTAAAGTGTATGGCAGGGTTATTATTGAAAGAATTAGAGGTAAGACAGAGAGTAGGATTGCAGATGAGCAAGGAGGCTTTAGAGTGGGTAGGGGATGTGTAGATCAAGTGTTTACAGTGAAGCATATATGTGAACAGTATTTAGATAAAGGTAGAGAAGTTTTTATTGCATTTATGGATTTAGAAAAGGCATATGATAGAGTGGATAGGGGAGCAATGTGGCAAATGTTGCAAGTGTATGGAATAGGTAGTAAGTTACTGAAGGCTGTAAAGAGTTTTGATGAGGATAGTGAGGCTCAGGTTAGGGTGTGTAGGAGAGAGGGAGATTACTTCCCGGTAAAAGTAGGTCTTAGACAGGGTTGTGTAATGTCACCATGGTTGTTTAATATATTTATAGATGGGGTTGTAAAAGAAGTAAATGCTAGGGTGTTGGGGAGTGGGTGGGATTAAATTATGGAGAATTAAATGCAAAATGGGAGTTGACACAGTTACTTTTTGCTGATGATACTGTGCTTATGGGAGATTCTAAAGAAAAGTTGCAAAGGTTAGTGGACGAGTTTGGGAGTGTGTGTAAAGGTAGAAAGTTAAAAGTGAACATAGATAAGAGTAAGGTGATGAGGGTATCAAACGATTTAAATAAAGAAAAATTGGATATCACATTGGAGAGAGGGATTATGGAAGAAGTAAATGTTTTCAGATATTTGGGAGTTGATGTGTCAGCAGATGGGTTTATGAAGGATGAGGTTAACCATAGAATTGATGAAGGAAAAAAGGTGAGTGGTGCATTGAGGTATCTGTGGAGACAAAAACGTTATCCATGGAGGCAAAGAAGGGAATGTACGAAAGTATAGTGGTACCAACACTCTTATATGGGTGTGAAGCATGGGTTGCAAATGCTGCAGCGAGGAGGAGGCTGGAGGCAGTGGAGATGTCCTGTCTAAGGGCAATGTGTGGTGTAAATATTATGCAGAAAATTCGGAATGTGGAAATTAGGAGAAGGTGTGGAGTTACTAAAAGTATTTGTCAGAGGGCTGAAGAGGGGTTGTTGAGGTGGTTTGGTCATTTAGAGAGAATGGATCAAAGTAGAATGACTTGGAGAGCGTATAAATCTGTAGGGAAGGAAGGCGGGGTAGGGGTCGTCCTAGAAAAGGTTGGAGGAAGGGGTAAAGGAGGTTTTGTGGGCGAGGGGCTTGGACTTCCAGCAAGCATGTGTGAGCGTGTTAGATAGGAGTGAATGGAGACGAATGGTTTTGGGACATGACGATCTGTTGGAGTGTGAGCAGGGTAACATTGTGTGAAGGGATTCAGGAAACCAGTTAATTGATTTAGTTGGACTTGAGTCCTGGAAATGGGAAGTACAATGCCTGCACTTTAAAGGAGGGGTCTGAGATAGTGACAGCTGGGAGGGACTTTTCTCAGCTGTAGTATCTGAGCTCCTCTGCAAAGACAGTGATTATGTATGAGTGTGGTGAAAGTGTTGAATGATGATGAAAGTTTTTTCTTTTTGGGGATTTTCTTTCTTTTTGGGTCACCCTGCCTCGGTGGGAGACGGCCGACTTGTTGAAAAAAAAAAAAAAAAAAAAATATATATTGTCATTATTCTGCCGATATATATATTGCCATTTTACAAAAGATCTGTAAGAAAAATATAAATTTTACGACTTTACTCCGACAGTGTGGTTTATCGTAGAGGAAAAAAAAATCACGATGACACCAACTTGCAAGGCATAACAGTATTTCTGGTCATTTAGCGGAGAGGTCGGTGGTGGAGGTCAGGTGATGCCAGGTCGTAGACTTTGATGTTTTTAAGTTAATCGACAGAAATCTGACCTGCATCACCTAACCTCTGCTTATCTCTCTAAGTCGTGGCCTCAATTACCAATAATCTCTCTGCAACCTAATTTTTCTACAGTGGTATTTTTGTGATTTTCTTTACACCTAATGAAGACAAACTGTTGTTGAAACATTGTAAATTACAACACCTTAGAGTGTCTTTAAATTTCAAATTTTTTACTTTTGTCATCGTCTACGCAGGTACTTATTTTTGTTATTATTTACGGGAGGCTTGACTGCAGACCTCACCCAGGAATGATCCTGGGTTCTTGGGTTGAGCCGTAGGTTCTTCGACTGAGTTATTAGGTACCTTTTAAGTATGTTAAAGTGAGATGGATAAGCATTTTCTCCCGACTGATTTAGTTAACCAACACATTTTCCTAAACAGGTAGAGGTGGGATTTATAGTAAAACTGTTGTTTATACCCACAGTGTAGTGCAAATTTCAAAAATATAAGAAAACGCCTCAAAACGCTCTGTGACGTCGATCAATGAAATAAAACTAGAGTTTTCTTTATATGAATGAGTGTTTAAGACGCGAAAATTCCTAGTATTCTGGGTGAAGAATTCTTAAGACCCTCTTTAGTGCAGAGGAAGAGGGATGAATTACTCGTTTTAGGTATAACAGACAGTCGTTCGAGACCAGAGCACTCGAATGAACTGCTATGTTCGGCTTTTAAGAATTTTTAAGGCTTGAAAAATATCACAAATGGAAAAAGATCCATATTTTTTATTGCTTGGTTCAGTGATTCTCCATAGAAACGTGAGTCTGGTTCGCTGACTTAGGCCTATACGAGCTTTACAATTGTTCTCATGACTGTCTGAGGTGCAGGGATAGATGGATGTTTATACTAATAGTCATGATGGATGTTTATACTAATAGTCATGATGGATGTTTATACTAATAGTCATGATGGATGTTTATACTAATAGTCATGATGGATGTTTATACTAATAGTCATGATGGATGTTTATACTAATAGTCATGATGGATGTTTATACTAATAGTCATGATGGATGTTTTGTAAACTCAGCTCAAGTTGGAGGCTGAAGTCAGTACACACAAGAGTTCATAAGTTTTAACTTCCTACCCAAGAGGCGGGTTAAAACAACACGGGTTCGATCCCCGGCTAGCCACAGTGTATTATTGCTTAAATACCACTTGTTCATGGTTGCGTTAATATACATGTTGTGCTGAATAGGTAAAACTGGTCAATTAGCAAGAACTCATTTAAAATTAAGTCCTTTCTAAATTTTTCTTATAAATTTAAAGATATATTTTTTTTCATTTATGTTAATGAAAAAAATTAAAATTTTGTACCAAAAGAACTTACCTAAACTTATAACAAGCGCAATTTAATTTAGTCTAATCCAACTTAATATATTTTAGATAAGATTTCAATAATTTAATAGTAAACAAACACACATATATATTTTTCGTTAGGTTCAGAATGATTTTTGCAAATTTTTTTCATACACAAATTTTTGCTTGCTTTATTCGGCAAGAAGAACGTTGCTATTTAAGCCAAAATAGTAAGTTTTATCTATTCGGCACGACATCTATATATATAAACTTCGCATAGCAAGAAAATGTCGTATACCGCACAGTAAGTAGATATCTCATGGTATAGAAGCATATTATTTTGTAATAGTAGTAATAACATTAATAAAGTAATATTAATATTATTAATAATAATAAAGTAATATTAATAAAGTTTGTTTGTTTGGCTAAAGGTGTTGGCAGATACTTGTGTCAGTTGTGTCAATTATCGTTTTATTAGAATATTGGCAACTCTGCTGTGTTGACAACAGTGAATGATGGTAGTATGACCAGGTCTCCATGACGGTACTATTGTTAGTTCTGCATGAAGCTACTGTTGTTAGTTCTGCATGACAGTATTGTTTGACTTGCTCGACGGTGCTGTTGCCTGCATGACGGTACTGTCTTCTCCATGACAGTACTGTTTTCTCCATGACAGTACTGTTTTCTCCATGACAGTACTGTTTTCTCCATGACAGTACTGTTTTCTCCATGACAGTACTGTTTTCTCCATGACAGTAGTGTTATCAGACGTATGTGACGGTACTTTTGGAAGACGTACATTACGATAGTTTTGGCAGACCAGAATGATGGCAGTGATGGAAGGCGTGCATGATGGCAGTGATGGAAGGCGTGCATGATGGCAGTGATGGAAGGCGTGCATGATGGTAGCTTTTGTAAGAATAAGAGAGATGGGAGGAAGGTGTGTACCCTCAGAACAAAGGGAGAGACGGAAGATGAGGATTAAGTTAGCAAGAAGAGACAGTAGGGGGAAGAGGAAAAGATATAAGAACGACGGAAATGAGGAATGGAATAACGAAAGAAAGAAGAGTATTTAAGGAGGAAGAGGAGACAAGAGAGATGTAACGAGGGAGACGGAGGGGAGGAAAGACGCACCTGTCAAGGTCCACAACATTAAACGGACTTCGCCTGGAGCTACGTTCTAATAACAGGAGCGTTCCAGCCTGGAGGGTCTTGAAGGGGCGTGGAGAAGCTCGGAGGGGGCATGGAGGGCTTTAGAGGGGCGTGGAGGAGCGGGCATGTGAGCAGTGTAGAGTGGAGGGGAAAAGCGAGAGGCACTGCTTGAAGGAGGGTCTGAATTTGTCGCCTGGCTAGAATATGTACCTCTCTCTTCTCTCTCTCTCTCTCTCTCTCTCTCTCTCTCTCTCTCTCTTTGTCTTTTGTTCTCTCTCTTTGTTTCTCTTGCTTCTTTCTCTTGCTCTCTCTTTCTCTTGCTCTCTTTCTCTCTCTCACAGACACACATACTAGGTGAGTAAACACACTCACTAGGTGAGTACACACACTCACTAGGTGAGTACACACACGCACTAGGTGAGTACACACACTCACTAGGTGAGTACACACACGCACTAGGTGAGTACAATTAGGTGAGTACACACACACTGAGTCAAAGTGGCAAGAGACAAGGGAAAGATCAGTACCAAACATAAAGAGAACTCTTGGTTCAGTCAGAAATGCAGAGATGCCACTGGGAGGAGCAAGAGAGCTTGAAAGAAATATATAACAAACCAAATCACAAAAAAGGGAAAGCAGAAGAATCAGAAACGAAAACAGAAATTCGTTTTCAAAATGATGGAGCATCAAATGCGAAAACATAGTTAGAACAGACACATAAAAAAGATGACTGTGAAGGAGGATGAGATGCTGACGGAGAATGCCAGAGACATATGTAAAGTGTTTAGCACAAAATTCTGAAGTCTTTACAGAAGAAAGTGGAGTTACCAGAAGGCTCTGTTTCGGACCGGATCAGGAAGCGGTAGAAAGCACCAGCACAAACGAAGTGAGGAGACTACTAGTGGGTTTGATATAACAAACGAAATGTAACTAGATGGGTGCTGCAAGGAGGAGGTGAACTACTGTGGCACCTCAGTATCGAAAATACGCAACCGCTCTCTCCAACCAGGACTGGTGCCAATATTTCTAACATATAGTCAAACGTTTTGGAGAACACAGAAAAAAAGGATATTGGTGCATTTAGGGAAAAAAAAGTTGTCTTTAGAGGAAACCAGTACGAATTTAGGGATGAAAAAGCCTGTCTTACGGACTTAATGAAGTTCTACGAGAATCACAATGATAAAACAAGAATGACAAGTCTGAGCAGATTACATCTTGGACTGCAGGAAAGTATTTGATACCTCGCCACACTAGAAATTAGTCCAGAAATTAGAGGAACAGGCAGGGTTAAAAGGCAAAGCACTTCTGTGGGTCAGAGAGCACCTCAGTGACTGAGTACCGACAGCAGCAGTAAATAACGCATTATAGTGGGAGACTGTAACAAGGTTTTGTAAAAGTCAGTACTAAGACTTGAACTGTTCCTAGTGTACAGACCAGGAATGACCTAGAGTAGAGGTCCTCAACGTTCCTACACAAGTGGGCCACATGTGATGGTCAATACCCTAGAGGGTATAGAATCTTGTGTGTCACATTTGCAGATGATATTAATTCAGTGAGAAGAATAAGAATGGGAGAGAATAGTGATAATTTCCAGGAATCCATCAACAGTCTATTGATGAAGTCAAAGTGGTGACTCCTGGAGCTCAGTCTGACCAAATGCAGTCATGCCAATTGAAGGTGGTGAGGTCAGACCGGACACAAAGTACAGCATGAGCGGGGAGAGGCTGCAAATATAAGAGGGAGGAAATGGGACCTGGAGGCGGGTATAACAAGAAGCATATCGGTAAAAAAAAAAATACTCAGAACTGTGTAACATCAGCGCACCTTCTCGGTTATCAAATCTCAGAAAATAATTCAGGGGTCTGAGCGTAGAATCGTTCAGGATCATTTTTTTACGATACATGTTAAGTCAGTCATTAAGTATGAGGCCCCAGCACCAGCATGGACCCCCATCCCACACCGGACCAAGCACGTGAAGCTCAAAAAAATCAAAATTTTGTAATAAAATCAGTGCCATATCTGGGAGGATTACACCGTGAGGAGAGATTCATGGAACTGAACCGGACGACCTTAACGGACAGAAAAAGGTGTGTACAAAATCCTAAGAGACATTTATATAAATGAAAGGAAAAGATTGAATTAAGATGACCAGAATCAATGGTACAGAGATGGAAGATGAAACAGCTGAGCCTAAGGGATGTAAGGAATTCTCTCTTTAGTCTTAAGGTGCGGCTAAAAAAGTGGAATGTCTTGGATGAGGCAGTGGTGGAGACAGTCAATGCACATCTTCAAGAGTAGATATGATAAAGTCCATGAGGCTTGAAATCAATGAAACCGATCAAAATAGTCTAGGAGACGGAACCAGGAGCTGACTATCAACCCCCATAAATGCAAATCAGTGAGTACAACTCGGTGAGTATAAAACACACACACACATACACAAATACACACAAACAAACATAAATCTTTAAGGAAACGTAGTAAGAGGAAGAAAGAAGATGTCACTTATCTTCATCCTGAACGAGGCAGAAGGGGTCAGGAAGCAGGAACTGAGAGAATGAGAAACTTGAGATCATATTGATCACCGTATCTCTCACCCCTTCCCATGTAATGCCTATCCCTACCTCCCCGTCTCCTATTAGACGAGCAACAAGCAGAATAACCAGACAGTACAAAGCAGAGTAATGTACTGTAAAGAAAGATGATACTGTAATAACAAAAGCACATTAATGATAAAATGCGAGTTTGAGCTAGAAGAAAGAATAGCAAAGGTAACCCCCAAAAATCATAGCAATCATAGAAACAACGGTGACCAAAATAATATATGTTGTATTCCCAGTAGGCTACCAAGTGATAAGCAAAGACAGGGGAAATAGGTTACGTAGGTAATTAACACTGCCAATATGAAATCAGAGAAGTTTTGAAGAAATAGCAGATATAAACAGACATGAGGCAAATGACTACATAGTAGGAACGATAAGACTGGGAAGACTCGTTGGATAAGTTGTCGTGGCATACAACACTTCACCGAACAGTGGGAGAACAAGACAGGAATGTGAAAATAACAAAGAAATGATCGACACTATTGCAGAAACAGCTAAGAAAGTTCGTATAGCTAATGAGAACTATATAGCATGGGTGATATCAATCACAAGGAAACAGATTGTGAGAACAGGTAAGTGGGAACTGTTAGGGAAGACTGTGTCAGCATATTAAGTACACAACAAAGGAGAAAGGAGATGAGGCATCAAGACTAGACCTAGTATTTACCGTGAGTACACCTGATATAAATGGCATACACTTTGAGAATCTTCTGAGTGCTACTAACCATACGGCACTGAAATTAGAGTCCCGAGTGGAACTAAATTTAGGAAGAATAGTAGATGAAGGACATGACAAGATAGTTTAGAAGAGGATACATCGAAGAGACGAAAGAATTCTTGAATAAAGCACAGGTGGAAAGGGAACTAGGAGTTCCTTGCTAGAAAATGCGGAGAGGAAGAAGAGAATTTCAAGCCCCCCAGAAAATAAGGAAATAACATAGATACATGAGAGCCTTTGCCTTAACCAAAAATGCCCAGAGAGAGAAAAAAGAAAAGTATAAGAGTTGAAAAACTCTACCAACCGAAGGAAAGACGGGAACAGAGAAGCAGAAAAGCAAGAAATGAGCATACAAGGAGGGGCGAGGCTGAGCAACAATTTGAGAATGACATAGCAAAGCTATGTATGAACTAAAATTGCTTCACAGCCTCATTAGACGATATATAACAGTTAAAGACCAAGTAATCTCCTCTGGGATAAATGGAGGAGAGCTCACGAAAAAAAGACATATTTGCGAAGCCTTGAACTCATGATTTAAAAAGATCTCAGTGGAGACAGGAGTAATGCCAGAAAGCCTAGTGGTAGAGGTAATGGACAGTGGAAACACAACAGGGAAGGCGGTAAAAAAAAAATATGGGGTAGGACACATCACAGGCAATTGGAACTGATAAGACGCTATCATGGATGCTGCGAGAGGGAGGACAAGTACCTTCTGAGCCAAGCTAAGATTTATAGCAAGTCAGTGAACACGGGGCAGTTGCAAGTAGATAGCAAATCTTATCTAGCAAATCTTGGCTTGCCAATTAATTGGAAATCCATGAGAAATAAAAAACAGACGTGAGACTGGAGAGGGATAGGTGGACTGTATTTTCTAAAACTGAAAGAAAGCATTTGATTATGTACCCAGCAAGAGATGGGGCCAAATACTAAACGTAGAGGAAAATAATAGTGATTGCCCGGGAAGATATGTCAGAATGGGGCAGTGTAACAAGTGGGGTTCTACAAGGACTGATATCAAAACCAGTACTTTTTCTAGTTTATGTGAAAGACATACCAGACGGTATAGAGTCAGATGTGTCCTCATTTGCTGATGTAAAACTAATGAGGACTGAATCAGATGCGGAAAAGGCTATAAATGGATCTGAACAAACTGCAAGATCGCTCGGGTAAGTAGTTACTTAAATTCATCTACAGTAAATGCAAGGTTATGAAAATTGGGACTTGGGCATGAAAATACACAGTGTAGCTCAGGTAACAGAGGCTACAAAGAGGAAGACCTATGGGTAAACATAGTGCCTTGCATATCGTCGGAACCTCATACTATCCGAATAATCTATGCAGTCATTGCTCGTCTGTCATTTCTACAAGTACATATACATTACGGGTCCATCTTGGAGTACGCAGAACCAGTAAGGAATCCACACCTTAAAAATGCATGTTAAAATCTTTAGAAAGAGCTGAGCTCTGTATCGAATCTAGTTCCAGAGTAAAGGGTACGAGTTATCAGTAAACTAATAGAATTAAACCCAATGACATTTGAGGATTGAGTAACTATGATAGTTATAACTTTTAAAATAAGAGGAATTGGTGGGGTAGACAATAAGAGACTGAAAACAGGTATTCGGGGGTATAGCTTGATGGTAAAAACCCAAATGGGGGGTATCAGAAAGTATTTCTTCAGCTGATGCTGGCATTAAAGACACTAATCACTTTTGAATAATTATAAGACAAATAGTTAGACAAGGTACACAATGACTTGGCAATAGTAACTAACGTAGACACAGACAGAACAGACGAAAAATAAATCTTTCCTAATAATGTTACTGAACACTGGAACATATTGCCTTCTGGCATCGTGTGAGCTAATTCACTATTAACCTTTAAGAAACAGATAAAGATTTCGTGAATATCAAATTTACCTCGATACAACCTGTTTTTATAAGAAAGGTAAGCCTCCCGGCCTTGTGACAGAGACAATGTTGTGTCTTTGTTTAATGCAAGTTGGCAAGGAATAATGATAGCAATGGTAGTAGTTGATTGTTTAATTAGCAATTCATCAATTACGCAGTAGTAGCAACAATAATAATAATAATTACAATAATTTATAATCTACAATAATAATAATTATAATGTACAAAAATAATAATAGTAATAATAAACAGTAATTGTCGTAAAATTTAACTCGCTATTCATTTAAAAATTCTATTTTTAAAGGTAACAGAGGAAGGGGCGCAACCCATTGAAACAATATATATCGTACATGTGCACTCGGAACCCTCTCAACATACATCACATAGATGTGTGTGTTCATAACGCCGCCGTTGCTGTTATTAATATTCTACCTGAATGATGGAGGAGAGCTCAGCAGAGCAGAAGAGGGAGATCTAAGAGAGAGAGGTTCTCTCGCACTCACATGAGCCCCATAAAGCGAGTGGAGTTGGATGAAAGTGTAACTTCACGTCACCCTTGTCCTGAGCCCGAGGGCGACCTTCAGTCCTGGAAGTAAGATTGGGGTAAGGGGTGTGTCAACCTGTTACTACCTGGCACCACCCCTTGTCACTGTCTGCCTCAGGGTATGTTCTCTTCTCCCCGCTCGACTCTCCGGCTGCAAGCTCCCAAAGGTCAATTTACAATTCTATTTTACACATAGGAAATACCCTCATATCTGGAGGCAAGGAAACAAACGCGCGTTCATACACACACACACACACACACACACACACACACACACACACACACACAAACACTTCAAAGGAATAAAATACAACATAGATGATGGTAAGCCTAGCAGGGAAGCATCGTACACCAGACACGACAAAATCAATACATCAGATCCACCACAGTACAAGTGTTTCCTGAAGCTTTTGGTCATCTGACCGAGGCCTTCCGCGGGTCCACCCCTTTAAAAATTAAGATTATAATTATAAGCAATTATGGGAAATTAAATGCAAAATGGGAGTTGACACAGTTAGTTTTTGCTGATGATACTGTACTTATGGGAGATTCTAAAGAAAAGTTGCATAAGTTAGTGGACGAGTTTGGGAGAGTGTGTAAAGGTAGAAAGTTGAAAGTGAACATAGATAAGAGTAAGGTGATGAGGGTATCAAACGATTTAATTAAAGAAAAATTGGATATCACATTGGAGAGATGAATTATGGAAGAAGTAAATGTTTTCAGATATTTGGGAGTTGACGTGTCAGCGGATGGGTTTATGAAGGATGAGGTTAACCATAGAATTGATGAAGGAAAAAAGGGGAGTGGTGCGTTGAGGTATCTGTGGAGACAAAAAAACTTTATCAATGGAGGCAAAGAAGGGAATGTACGAAAGTATAGTGGTACCAACACTCTTATATGGGTGTGAAGCATGGGTTGCAAATGCTGCAGCGAGGAGGAGGCTGGAGGCAGTGGAGATGTCCTGTCTAAGGGCAATGTGTGGTGTAAATATTATGCAGAAAATTCGGAATGTGGAGATTAGGAGAAGGTGTGGAGTTACTAAAAGTATTTGTCAGAGGGCTGAAGAGGGAATGTTGAGATGGTTTGGTCATTTATAGAGAATGGATCAAAGTAGAATGACTTGGAGAGCGTATAAATCTGTAGGGGAAGGAAGGCGGGGTAGGGGTCGTCCTAGAAAAGGTTGGAGGGAGGGGGTAAAGGAGGTTTTGTGGGCGAGGGGCTTGGACTTCCAGCAAGCATGTGTGAGCGTGTTAGATAGGAGTGATTGGAGACGAATGGTTTTTGGGACCTGACGATCTGTTGGAGTGTGAGCAGGGTAACATTTTGTGAAGGGATTCAGGGAAACCAGTTAATTGATTTAGTTGGACTGGAGTCCTGGAAATGGGAAGTACAATGCCTGCACTTTAAAGGAGGGGTCTGGGATAGTGACAGCTGGGAGGGACTATTCTCAGCTGTCGTATCTGAGACGGCCGACTTGTTGAAAAAAAATATATATAACACGGTAAAACCCACTGTGAGCAATGTTTTCTAAGAATGTCTCCCGAACCCCGTAAATATATCAGTATCTTTTATCCAGGTAGATCTGTTTGTGACTCGATAAAGCCCACTGCGTGGGCGAAACGTTGTCAATAAAGGATCACATTATACTGCTTATGTGTTTATTTTTCCATATCTGAAGAGAGGTTGAACGAAAATACGAAACATAACAGGAGGCCAAAAAAATGGTTTCAACTAAAACTTTACAGCTGCAGCAGACGAAGGATGACCGCTAATGTCCAGCTGGTAAAGTAATGAGCTTAAACTACTGTAACAATTAAAGGGGAGAGACAGAGCTCGAAACCGTGGCTTGGCGGTCCTAGAATTTCCAGCCTCTGCGCTTTGCCAACAACACCAGAGATTGTGCGGGAAGCCACGAAACGACTGTTGTTGTAGAAACGTGAACATTTACCTCTGAATTTCAGAAAGAGCAGCAGCTGATTCTCCCAGAAAACACTGAAAGGAATATTCTTCTATGGAAATATTAATCATTATTATTATTTATCCTGGAAGGGAGACCTTAAGATACTGATCCTATTTATAGCATCCTGGAATGGCTCACGAAATCGTAATGACACGATTGCAAACAAACCATACCACGGGTGAGGTTCGAACCCGCGGTCAGAGTTTTGAGACACTCTGACCGCGGGTTCGAACCCCACCCGTGGTATGTTTTTTTTTTTTTATCCTGGAATGGCTCGAATAACTTTCAAAATCTTCAGTGGCGTAGCTTCAAACCTTTAAAATAACAACTGCGGAGAGTGAACTTCACTTACGTAGGTCCAGATTGGACCAATATCTATAATACTGTGAAATTTTTATTCTCGTTCAATCACGATAAATAATAATCGGTTTACTGTTGAACATCTTCAATATTTAGTGGTTGATACATGTTAGACCCAGGATGGTGTCTTTTAATTATCGTTTACGTGACTGCAAATTTGTTGATGCATAAAATAGTAAATAAATGGAATTGTTCGAATCTATGCCATAACTGGAAAATGACTCGTCTGATCGGCTTCAAATTTTCACCACTTGTGTAGTTAACTGGAAAAGTCCCAATTTGCCAGTATCACTGAATAGTGTTATACATTTTTTATTTAATTAAGGAATGGTTCTTCTGGTTGGCTTAAAAATATTATTGTTTTTTTTTTGGGGGGGTGGGGGTAAAAGAGGGTTTGTATGTGAAGTGCTTAGACATGCAACAAGCACGTTTCAGCGTGTTAGATTTTCAGCGTGTTAGATTTTTATGACCTGACGTGCTAAACGTGTTTATGAAGGGATTCGAGCAAAAACCGGTTAACCGGACTTGAGTCTTGGAAGCAGGAAGTACATTGCCTACACTCTGAGGATATTGTAGTTTGGAGGGGCATCTAAGCTGTACTTAGGCGCGCATATGGCAAGACAGTTGAGTGAATGAAAGTGAACGTGATTCTTCCTTTTCGGTTCACTCAACCTCGATGGGAGACGGCTGGTATGTTAAAAAATTCATTAATAATGATGATAATAATAATTTATAATAATGCACTAAACGTGAATGCAATTTCACGCATTGCGTGCGTGTACTCTATGCACTGCGTGGGGTATGCTCTCATACACTGCGTGGGGTATGCTCTCATACACTGCGTGGGGGCATACTCTCATACACTGCGTGGGGGCATACTCTCATACACTGCGTGGGGGTATACTCTCATACACTGCGTGGGGGTATACTCTCATACACTGCATGGGGGTATACTCTCATACACTGCATGGGGGTATACTCTCATACACTGCGTGGGGGTATACTCTCATACACTGCGTGGGGGTATACTCTCATACACTGCGTGGGGGTATACTCTCATACACTGCGTGGGGGTATACTCATACACTGCATGGGTGTATGCTTTCATACACTGCGTGGGGTATACTCATACACTGCGTGGGGTATACTCTCATACACTGCATGGGGTATACTCTCACACTCACACCTGCTGGGGTATACTCTCATACACTGCGTGGGGTATACTCTCATACACTGCGTGGGGTATACTCTCAACACTGCGTGGGGGTATACTCTCATACACTGCGTGGGGGTATACTCTCATACACTGCGTGGGGGTATACTCTCATACTCTGCGTGGGGGTATACTCTTCTACACTGCCTGCTTTTAATAATAATAATCTTTATTTCTACAAGTACATGTGCAAGGTATACAGGCCTAGCTGACATCAATGACATACTACTATATAGAAAGCCCCTTGTTATGCAGAGCATTTCCCGCAAATTAGGTCAATTTTGTCCCAGGATGCGACCCACACCAGTCCACTAATACCCAGGTACCAATTATTACTGATGGATGATCATGGATAATCGGTGTAAGGAAATACGCCTAATCTTTTCACCCTTGCTGGGAATCGAACCCGGACCCTCAGCCACATTTTGCCACCAGGCAACGGGCTACCGTGCCTCTCCTACACTGCGTAGGTGTACTTTTATGAACTATATGTTCGTAGTCGTAAACACTATGTGCTGGCACTTCCATACACCGTTTTGCGAAGTACTTTCATACACTGCGTGGTTTATATTCTCATAGACTGCGTGGATGTAATCTCATAGACAACAAATTTGCACTCGTATTCACTGCATGGGTGTGCTCACGCTGGCTTCTCTAGCGCCTTGTGATGCTGTTGGCAAGCCATGACTCGAGTCCCTACAATTTCTTGCGTGCAATGAGCCACATGGGATGAGCGAGTCGATACAGAGTTTCCTAGAACATAGTGCCGGTACATGAGAGCTTGTCACAGTATAGAGGCAGCTCAAGCACCGTCTATCAGCTAAAATATAGCTCCGACTATATCATTTTGCCCCGCAATTCTGTGCTAACTCAACCCTGAAAAATTGACGTAACAATTTTCTGCGGTAAATTATTTAGCTCAAACGTTGGTCCCAAGGGTGTGTTTGTCTTGTGTTTGTCGAGGACAAATATGTAATGTTTTGTTTGACATAAATAAGAGGAGAATGAGGGGAGAACTGGGAGCGAAGGTGAGGGGAGGGGTTCCAGGAAATGAAAGGGAAAGCGGTTCATGGAATGGAGAGGAGATTCCAGTGAATAGAGGAAGGGAGATGGGAGTAGTGGATGAAGGAGCCAAAGGGGATCCATAAATCAAGGAGGTAGAGGGATTCATGGATGATAGAGACAGTGGGGAGGTCCATGAATAAAGGAGGTATATGGGTACAGGAATGGAAGAGGCGGTGAGGGTCTATGCATAAAGGAGGTTAGACGGGTTCAGGAAAGAAAGTTTCAGTGGGGACCCATGCATAAAAAAAGTATGGGGGTTCAGGAATGAAAGAGGAATAAACTGGGTAGAGTCAAGTGCAAGAAAGGGTGGGTTTGAAGGGGTCCAGAGGATCTTGAAGCTGACTTTAGGGACCTCTCCAGACCATTATGTTGATATTGGAAAGAGGCGGACGTGGATAGTATGGACGTGGAGTGAAGGCACATAAGGATATACGCATTAAATACGTTTTATATATAGAGATATAAATTTCATACCGAATAGGTAAAACTGGTCAATTAGCAAGAACTCGTTTAAAATTAAGTTCTTTCTAAAATTTTCTAAAATATATCTTTAAACATATAAGAGAAAATTTTAGGACTTAGTTGAAGAGGGAGTGAGGAAGGAATAAATGGAGAAAGAAGGGGGAGATAGACATATATGAAGGGAAACAGAAATGGAAAGTGAGGGAGGTACAGAAGTAGAAAGAGTGTGAGGGAAAGAGAGGGAGTAAGGAAAGGGATTGGAAATGGGAGGATGGGACAGAAAGAAAGGAGAGAGAGAGAGAGAGAGAGAGAGAGAGATATAGAGAGATATAGAGAGATATAGAGAGATATAGAGAGATATAGAGAGATATAGAGAGATATAGAGAGATATAGAGAGATATGAGAGAAGAGATAGAGAGATAAGAGAGTATAGAGATATAGAGAGATATAGAGAGATAAGGAGAGAGATATAGAGAGAGATATGAGAGAGATATAGAGAGATATGAGAGATAAGAGAGAATAGAGAGAGAGATAGAAGAGAGATATGAGAGAGAGATATAGAGAGAGATAGAGAGAGATATAGAGAGAGATATAGAGAGAGATATAGAGAGAGATATAGAGAGATATAGAGAGAGATATAAGAGAGAGATATAGAGAGAGATATAGAGAGAGATAAGATAGAGAGAGAGATATGAGAGAGAATAGAGAGAGAGATATAGAGAGAGATAAGAGAGAGATATAGAGAGAGATATAGAGAGAGATATAGAGAGAGATATAGAGAGAGATATAGAGAGAGATATAGAGAGATATAGAGATATAGAGAGAGAGATATAGAGAGAGATATAGAGAGAGATATAGAGATATAGAGAGAGATAGAGAGAGATATAGAGAATAGAGATATAGAGAGAGATATAGAGAGATATAGAGAGATATAGAGAGATATAGAGATATAGAGAGAGAATATAGAGAGAGATATAGAGAGATATAGAGAGATATAGAGAGAGATATAGAGAGAGATATAGAGAGAGATATAGAGAGAGATATAGAGAGAGATATAGAGAGAGATATAGAGAGAGATATAGAGAGAGATATAGAGAGATATAGAGAGAGATATAGAGAGAGATATAGAGAGATATAGAGAGAGATATAAAAGAATATGAGAGATATAGAGAGAGATATAGAGAGAGATATAGAGAGATATAGAGAGATATAGAGAGAGATATAGAGAGAGATATAGAGAGAGATATAGAGAGAATATAGAAGAGAGATATAGAGAATAGAGAGATATAAAAGTATAGAGAGATATAGAGAGAGATATAGAGAGATATAGAGAGATATAGAGATTAGAGATATAGAGAGAGATATAGAGAAGAGAGATATAGAGAGAGATATGAGAGAGATATAGAGAGAGATATAGAGAGAAAAAGATATAGAGAGATAAGAGAGATATAGAGAGAGATATAAAAGAGATATAGAGAGAGAGATAGAGAGAGAGAGATATAGAGAGATATAGAGAGAGAGATAGAGAGAGATATAGAGAGAGATATAGAGAGATATAGAGAGAGATATAGAGAGATATAGATATAGAGAGAGATATAGAGAGAATATAGAGAGAGAATAGAGAGAGATATAGAGAGAGATATAGAGAGATATAGAGAGAGATATAGAGAGAGATATAGAGAGAGATATAGAGAGATATAGAGAGAGAGATATAGAGAGAGAGATATGAGAGAGAGATATAGAGAGAGAGATATAGAGAGAGATAGAGAGAGATATAGAGAGAGAGATAGAGAGAGAGATAGGAGAGAGAGATAAGAGAGAGATAGAGAGAGAGATAGAGAGAGAGTAGAGAGATAGAGAGATATAGAGAGAGATATAGAGAGAGATATAGAGAGATATAGAGAGAGTAAGAATAGAGAAAAGAGAATATAGAGAGAGATATAGAGAGAGAGATATAGAGAGAGAGATATAGAGAGAGAGATATAGAGAGAGAGATATAGAGAGAGAGATATGGATGGATGTAGGTGCAGGAACGAGAGAAATAGAGATAAAGGTGGTAAAATTAAGTGTAGGGAGAAAGAGAAAGTTGAGACAGAAAAGAATGAAACTAAATTGGGTGAGACAGAAGGGTTCTGAAAGAGAAAGGATAAGAGAGAGCAGTATGGAAAGAAAATGGCAGAGATAGAAGGAATGGAAAGAGAGTGTAACAGACGGTAAGAGGGGTGAGACACAGACACGTAAATGGAGAGAATGGTAGGGAAGGGAGAAGAATATTTAGTGAGGAGTAGAAGAGTTCCATTTAGCCTGAGACTTAAAAAAAAAACACTATAGTTTCTGTAGCTCAGTGCTTTTTAGTTCCATCTATTTCCCCTTGTACCTGGACTTCGCATTATTAAAAAAAGGGTTATCGGCCTAATCAAAGCCTCTGAGTATTTTATACATAGTAATTATGCCCGCTGAACCAGAGTCGTCAGATTCAATTCCTCAGTATATCAGTAATTCTGTTTTAGAACTCCTGAAGATTGGTCACACTATCACCCATTTCTAAACAACTAATGAAGTTACTCCTCTCTAGGTAATTCAATATCCTCTAGGTATTCTTCAGTAGTTTTATTGAGAGTGTGCAATTGAATGATACCTGTATCAACTGCACAGATATTGCAATGACATTAACTTCCAGCTACTCAGAAGTTGCCCCATCTCTAGTGACTTACTGAGAAAAGTCGCTCTAGGCTAACACAGTGGTTCTACTCCTTTATCTAGTACCCATGGAGAACTGCTGTCAGGTCCCATTGCTGTTATCTCCAGATTCTTTTATAATCTTCATATTTTCCTTTGCTGTGGGTTTTCTTTTTCTAAGCTAGGCTTCATCTGTTGTTGCTCCTGTTATATGGTACCCTTTCTTGCTCCTCAGTGAATACCTCTTCATATTTTCTGTTTAGTTCTTCGCATTCCTCTCTGTCTTCTGCTGTTAGTAGTCCTTCCTTCTTCAGTTGTATCACTTGATTATTTACAGTTGTTTTTCTTCTTTTGTGGCTTCGAAGCGGTTTTTTTCTGATTTAGGCATCGCTATGTAATTTTTAAATTGTCTCTTAGCCTTCCTTCTCATCCATGCTAATTTTCCTACCCTTTCTGCTTGCTTTACTCTTTTCCTCTTGCCTTTTGTTCTACATTTATTCTTCAGTCTTTTTTGTCCCTTGATTTTGTCTCCCTACTTTCCTAGTCCAACTGGTTTGTTTTTTATTTTTTTTCTTATCTGGCACAATTTTTTCCTTCCCTCTCTGCAATATTCGTCAAATATTTGCCTCTGAGCTGTGTATCCTCTCATTTGTTCAAATATCCTTCTTCTAGAGTCTGGCTTTCTGTCCTCGTCTCCCATTTTTTTCAAGAGTCCCATTTCCTCTAAATATTGAGTTCTTAGTACACCTAGTTCTATTCCATATGAAATCTAGTTTTGCCAGCTCATCCCTTTCATTACTGTCTCCACTATGCTCTCCATGTGTCTGGACCTTCCCTACCCAGCAGTGGATCACAATTTTCTCGGTTTCTCAGCCACTGAAATCTAGAATTAGTAGCTTTGTTTTTGACCTACATGAACTCTGTGCTGCTTTCTCTAATACACCCATTGTTCTCCTCAGACTCCGTTATGGGTCTCCTACAGTACATTGGAAGGCTGAATATCACTTCTATTAACTCTTCGGGCCCATCCATCAATAGTGTTTTCCCACTGTACTCATTACATATCCCTGAAGTTTAAATTTATCATCTCTTCAAGACCCTAATTATTCCTTACTAAGAATACCACTATTATTCCTCTCGGGATATTCCTTTCCTTTCTATCCATGTGATGCTCTTCTAGGACAATTGTATTTATTATTATATCTGCGAGTTTCATCTTTGTGTGGACAACATTGTCTAGTTAATCCTTTGAAATGTATGTCTTATCTTTTGTTGTTCAAGCTACCTGCATTAGTATACCATATATACTAATTCTTGTTTCTCTTAACCTTTTCGTAATTACTCTGTTCTGTATTTCAGTTCGCTTTAGGCGTTTGTTGGCTGTATGTGTTTAAGTCGGACATTAAGTGTGATTCAAGAATCTAGAGAATAGTCACATGACTAGGATCTGCCTAGTATGGGTCAGTAGGCCTGCTGCAGTGCTCCTCCTTTCTTTATTGTTACCCACCACAACTGTTCCTACTGGCAATTTGTCGCCCTATGGAGATTGGATCCCTTCTGTCACAGTCTCTTCGCACCTTGTTTACATTTACACTCTTGTTTCCCTTCCCCTCTGTTTTGTTTTGTCTCGTCTGTCTCTTTCTTACTGTTTTCTGTCATGTTTCATGAAGACTATTGAATCTATGTATTCCTCTTAGTTTCCGTTTCCCTTTTCAGTATAAGTTTCTATGACTCCGTCCCCTAACATATAATTAGGGGGTAATTTATAAAAATCTGTGGTATTTCATTTTAACGTTCTTTGTCCAGTTTCTGCATATCATTTCTCACCCTTTCTTCCTTCGTCCTGGAGTCATAGCTTGCATCTTCACCCTGCTCATCAAGCCAAAAATAAACAGGCTTTTTCTCTCATCTCTTGTCAAACACTGTTTTTCTTTTCTTTCCTGCATTCTGGTCTTCCTTAGTCTCTTGTGTTTCGTCCACTCCTCTTATTTTATTTTCTTGATTTGCTCTACATATTACTTTGGGGTTTCAGTGTTTTTTTGTTTTGCCCTTGGCCCAACATTCTCACCTATTTACTGAATTAATTCACTTCTTCTCTTAGCTCCTTCATCTCCTAAGCCCAGACATTTTTTTCATTTGAGTTTCCCCTCCCCCTCTGTCCTCCCTACTCCTAAATTATACGGATTTTTTTCATCCTTTCTTGTGTTTCTTTCCAGAATCTTTAATTTCTAACAAATCTCCCCATTTACTCTAGCATTCATGATTTGTCATCCCGTTAATTTCTTCCATATTTTGGTAAAGACTTCGCGTGCTACAGCCTAACTTCTGTTTCCCATTTCTGTATTTCCTTGAATATAGTCATACTAATATATTTAATTATAAATGCATTTATGGTGTGGGAAAAGGTGTGCGGGATGAGGAGGAAGGTATGGAATGAGGAGGGATTATAGTTTAGATGTTATTAATGGCAATAGACCACGGTGGCCCTTGGACTAGGAGGAAAATCTGTCGCTTCACACGGTGAGGGTCTGGGGTCGATTCTCGGCGAGGGTTGAAAAAATACGCGTGTTTCCTTACACCTGTTTATGTTAACCCATCAGTATAAAATAGGCACCTGGGTGTTAGTAGACTGGTGTGGGTCGCATCCTGGGACAAAATTGATCTAATTTGCCCGAAATACTCTGCATAAAAGGGGCTTTCTATATAGTAGTATGTCACTGATGTCAGCTAGGACTGTATACCTTGTACATGTACTTGTAGAAATAAAGATATTATTATTATTATTATTATTATTATTATTATCAGGAGGACCTGCAGATCCCACCCACGATATGTACCAGTTTTCAGTGCACTCAAAAAGTCAATAAAACGTGTGTAATAAAATATAGAGGAGTATTTGTTGGTTTAACATCAACGGATTGCTTATACGATTATATACACTATGTACAATGTTCAGAAACCATTTAAACCTAGTAGTGAATACAAATTGGATAGAGTAAGGACGATAATATTCATCCATACAGAACGATAGATCTGTTAGTGGGATGGAATGTGAAGGACCTGCCTAGTATGGGCCAACAGGCCTGCTGAAGTGTTCCTCCTTATGTTCTTATGTATGGTGCCAGCCATCCCGAGGCAGCAGTGAGAATGATGGTCGAGGCTGTTGCTGTAAGAGTGAAAACGGCACTCAGGCCGATCACCCTCACTCTAAAAAGCCAGCCAACCGAAGCACCTAGTTAGGCACCCCGTACCAGGATGGTGAACACATCTTGACAAGCAGTGACCTCCCGTGTCTTTGGCTGGGTAAGACAACATATTTATGAAAATGGTGACGTAAAGAACAGAAGAGCACAATACCGTTACTGTAACAATACACAAATATATACTAGCTCCCTTCCCTTTGCGCTTCTGTGTGACTACTTAACCGAAGCGTCGTCATAAATTTCATTTATTTGTGGACTGGTGACATACTTCGAATGCAAGACGAATTCCCCTAAACAGATAGCAGAATAAACTTCACCTTCCAAAACGCCCGCCAGTTGCACTGGGTGGATGCCTCGCACAACAAGACACAGCATAAGTCTTTCTCCTCTCAACTGGTGAGGAAAAACGCGTCCTGTTAAGATGATCTTAGCTACTGCAACAGTACTGTTGCAGTGGTCCTTACTTCTGCCTCACCCCTCGACAGTGTGTGCAGCAGCAGTCCTGCCGTAGTAATCCTGGCTGCTGCCTCAACCCTCAGCAGTGTGTCCAGTGCAGCAGCAGTCATGCTGCAGTGATTCTCGTATTTCGTTCTATCAACTTCACTTGCACAAAAAAAAAAATTAATGCCAAACACAATGAAACAGTTAAGCTTACCACTCAAGCTGACAGCATTTATTGAGGTAGTAACTGACTGTTTTAGTTTGTGTTAGATTGAAATCACTGCAGCTTATTTTTCACTAACTCATTTGCCACATGTTCCCTTAACTGGTTCTTTACCTCCGGAACACTTTATGGTTTAGCTTGCTTAAATTTACTCTTGACATAAACGAATATCCACGAAAAAACTCAAGAAATCTGGAAGATCCAAGGTGTGTGTGTGTGTGTTAGTTACCATTTTGTCCGAGGCACATGTCGATTAGACACTAGGCCTGTTGTATATATATGTGTGTGTGTAAGGAAACACTTCGAAATGTCTCTGCCCCGCCGGGAATTTAACCCGGGCCCTCCGTGCGTGAAGCGAGTGTGTGTGTGTGTGTGTGTGTGTGTGTGTGTGTACTCACCTAGTTGTGGTTGCAGGGGTCGAGTCATAGCTGTGTGTGCGCGCGCCCCAAGAACACACTACGTCTTTTGTGTTTCTTTCCATTTTCTCGTTCAGTTTTTACTAGATAATGGTCCAAAAAGTTGCTTATAACTTTCTTCTCTTACGTGTGGAATATTTGCAAACTACACAAGTTACTTCTTGGGGCTACACACTCACGTATACTAGTGAAAAAGGCACTTTTTTTTATAACTTCTACCTTCGTCATATTTTTAGTAATCACCGAGATGCCTGTAGGGACCTAGGTGATTAAAAGTGTCTCTTGACATTAATAATTTAATGGTTTCTTTAATTAATGTTAGTTATTTAAACTGGGTATGACAGTATTTATGTGATTATATTCGTTAATTTTATCCTTGTTTTTATTTAGTGTTTATATATATTTTGTTATGGCTCTGAGTGACTGTGGTCATACTGCTCCATCAATGTCACTATTATTACTGATAAGTTTTTTAAAGTTGTGATGGAGAGGTTAATGTTTGGTCTATATTTCAGGTAAGTGTTGTGATACTGAAGAGCTGCTGAGGGAAGACCAGCGATCTCAGGTAAGTGACAAGGGAAGTACACATGCAGGACAAGTGCCCGGGAGAATGATATTAACCTCAGGTCAGGGGATATACACACGCTTAGATCACATTAAGAATACTTCCCTCCCGTCGCAATGAAAGAAGTGGAAGGAAAACTTTGATGCTCCCGTAACTCTGGCGTACATGATCGACCTACTGAGGTTTTCCAGCCCATGCTGACATGAAAGAAACCCATCCTGTGTAATAGAGAATGAGAGGGAAACCCATGTTGTGTGATATACACTATTACATACGTCTCTGTGCATATATACAGATATATATACCTCTTGGTGTATATTCACAGAGAAACAAACGTTTTGTTGTACGCTTTTGGTGTAGAAGAGCAGGAGCGACGATAAATATATGAGAGGGCATAGGAAGAAATCACTGCGTGTGGTTTTATAAAGGCCAGTTGTCTGTCGGTAACAAGTGTGAACACATCTTTATGATTTACAATAGGAGGGTATAAATGGGTATACACTGACACCTCGTCACGTACCATGACGTCTTGTTGCCTCCCTGCAAGGTATTCTTTGATTCATTGCAGTGTCTTTCCTGTTATGCGTGCCTGATCCTCTAGCTTTTGCACTAATCTTTTGTGAGGAACTGTGACGAAGGCCTACTTGCAGTCCAAGAAAATGCAATCTACCCACCCCCCTCTCTCTCTCGTGTCTTACTTCCGATGCCTTGTCATACAACTAGTAGGTTTGTGACACAGGATTTAACTTCCCTGAAACCGTGCTGGTTGTCGTTTATAAACTTGTTCCTTGAATACATACCTTGAATGCATACTATACACGTCAGTGACACTGGTCTGTAGTTTAATGTCTCGTGTCTGTCTCCTTTCTTAAAAATTGGGACTACATTTGCCGTCTTTCATACCTCGGGTAATTGCCCAGTTTCAATGGAAGTGTTGAAGATTCTTGTTACTGGCACACACATCATCTCTGCTCCCTCTCTAAGGAGCCACGGAGAGATGCCTGGTCCCACCGCCTTTGAGGTACCTAGTTCACTTAGCCCCTCACATACTTGGTCGTTTCTCGTGAACTCTCCACTTTCCTTCCTCAACCTGATTACCTGGTCCTTGACTGTTGTTTTTCTCCTGATGTGGCTGTGCAACAGCTTCATACTGTGGTCCACACACAGCTGTTCTCAAGACAACACAGGACACATGGAAAACTGCACACACCTACTGCACATGTGGTACAACATGGCTTACTAGCAAATGACTCTTTTCTGTGCAAAAATCGACACTAAGCCATACACGACATGTGAGAACACTGACTGAGAGGAATTAATTAACACACGACATATATCTTCTCTCAAACATCTCGACTATACTGAAAACAAATTGCACACTTCACACTAGAACACGTGACATGTGATGTCAGGCGTCACGTCATGAGGTGATGTCATAGGGTGACATCACGAGGTGACATCAGGCGACGTCGTGGACTCGGGCAGCATCATGGTGACGTCATCAACATGGTGACGTCATGGGTTGATGCGGCAGCAGGCCACAGCATGTGGCTCGGGACATCTGGCTTGGTAACCCACGTGGCTTATACATCCCACGTGGCTTCGTGACCACCACACGTGGCTTGCTGCACGTGGCTTCGAGTGACCTCGGGCACTCAGATACACGTTTACAGCCCCCGGTGGCCTAGTGGTAAAGCTCTCGCTTCACGCACGGAGGGCCCCGGAAACATTTCGAAGTGTTTCCTTACACACACACACACTCACACATACATACAACAGGCCTAGTGTCAAATCGACATGTGCCTAGGACAAAATAGTAACTAACTAACACAGCTCTGGCAAGAATTCACAAGGAAATTCACAGAAAACACAGCAGAGAGGGAGTGGGCAGTGGTGGCGTACACAAGGGCAAGCATGTATGGTGAGACAGGACCTCGCGCCTACCTTCTCTCACCTCACAACACACGAGGGAGACACGCTCACACTGGATGCTGAAATCACCACAAACTCGCCTTTGACTTGCTGAAATAGCCGTGCTGAGCTGAACAACAGCAGAACATGCTGGTAGGGCTGAACACGTGACTGAGAAACAGCGTGGGATGCTGTGGCGTGGAGTCGCAGGGGCGCCACTTTCGGAGAAATTCGACAAATTTCGGCCTGGGTCCTGATTGTACCTGTATCTGGATGCTGAGATTTGCAGACACGACATCAGGATAACTTGTATTAATACTTGGTATTAATACTAGTTACTAGTAAAGGAATGATCAAGCAGTATTAAAGGCAAACACCAAATGTAGTCTTTTTTGAGCCCCTGTGTATTCCCATGACCAAAATTGACGGTATTTACAGAGTGTGAAACAGAACAACAATGTAGGCAGGTACCATATTAGCAAGTATCGTACCTGCAACAGTTAGTTAGTTCACTTCCAATGGCTCATAAATTCATTCCAGAGAGACCAGTATGTGTAATCAGCCAGAGCAAGTGAGAGACTGTACTACAGACCAGAGTGTAGGTATAAAGTCAGGTAATTATAATCTGAAGGTCAGCGCATCACACTAACTGGTTGATATTTATAACAAGAAGCTGTCCACAGTATAGGTGTGGGTCCCCGGCGACCCTACGGTAATAACTACCGGGTTTTGGCTGATTATGGGTGGAATACAAGATGTAGTTGTATGATGCGCATCGAAAAACAATTACGAACTCAATGCGCACCACACCTCCCTACTGAATTCGTATTGTTTATGTTCACAGTTATATCTTCTGTTCTAATAAACGCTCTGTATAACACTGACGGTTGTGTAGATGCATACCAAACCGTCATTACGTTTAGGAATTCTATTGACCATTTGTTTATTGTTCCTTTTTCAACTGCTCAATTTATTCCTTCATGGTTAAAGTTCCCAATAACAAGAGTATTTTTCTGTTCACGATGCGGTAAAATGCATGCACATGCATGTATTTGACTGTATATATGTATATGTAAATGCGCACATGTATGTGTGTGCATGTTGTTCATGTATATGTGTATATGCGACAATGTGACCATGTGAGTACATTATAATGTGAGTACATGTATACGTACTTGAGAATTTGTGATTGCTGAGGTCTAGTGTCACCTGGAAATCACTGGGTTCTCTCGCTCTCGCTCTCTCTCGCTCTCGCTCTCGCTCTCTCTCGCTCTCTCTCTCGCTCTCTCCCTAGCCTCGTTAGCCCTGTCATACCTATTCGTAAACCTGTGTATGGAATCTAATTCCAGCGCAACTTAATCCTGGTTATTCCACTTTCTAGCCATCTTAAGATTGAATAAATATTTTTAACCATTTGTGTGTAAGATCACCTATTTGTGATTACCCATTTATAAGTACGTGAGATGTCAATGGAACTGCAAGAGGTAAAGGGAAATGAATAATAAGTCAATGCTGTAGATGAGATAATTCACAACTAACATAAGCGTTATTGAAAGGTCACTTGAGAGGGTAAGAGAGAACCAGAGAGAGAAAACGAGAACGAACAAATGTAATTTATGATATTGAGATTAAATGTGTGTGACACTCCGCCTGGGTAAGGCACACACACACACACACACACAGAGAGAGAGAGAGAGAGAGAGAGAGAGAGAGAGAATGAGAGAGAGAGAATGAGAGAGAGAGAATGAGAGAGAGAGAATGAGAGAGAGAGAATGAGAGAAGAGAGAATGAGAGAGAGAGAAAGAGAGAGAGAAAAATGAGAGAGAGAGAATGAGAAGAGAGAGAGAAGATGAGAGAGAGAGAATAGAGAGAAGAGAGAATAGAGAGAGAGAGAATAGAGAGAGAGAATGAGAGAGAATAGAGAGAGAATGAGAGAGAGAGAATGAGAGAGAGAGAATAGAGAGAAGAGAGAGAATGAGAGAGAGAGAAGAGAGAGAGAGAATGAGAGAGAGAGAATGAGAGAGAGAATGAGAGAGAGAGAATGAGAGAGAGAGAATGAGAGAGAGAGAATGAGAGAGAGAGAATGAGAGAGAGAGAATGAGAGAGAGAGAATGAGAGAGAGAGAGAATGAGAGAGAGAGAATGAGAGAGAGAAGAAGAGAGAGAGAGAAGATGAGAGAGAGAGAATGAGAGAGAGAGAATGAGAGAGAGAGAATGAGAGAGAGAGAATGAGAGAGAGAGAATGAGAGAGAGAGAATGAGAGAGAGAGAATGAGAGAGAGAGAGAATGAGAGAGAGAGAATGGAGAGAATGAGAGAGAATGAGAGAGAAGAGAATGAGAGAGAGAGAATGAGAGAGAAGAAGAGAAGAGAGAGAATGAGAGAGAGAGAATGAGAGAGAGAATGAGAGAGAGAATGAGAGAGAGAATGAGAGAGAGAATGAGAGAGAGAGATGAGAGATGAGAGAAATGAGAGAGAGAGAATGAGAGAGAGAGAGAATGAGAGAGAGAGAATGAGAGAGAATGAAGAGAAGAGAGAATGAGAGAGAGAGAGAATAGAGAGAGAATGAGAGAGAATGAGAGAATGAGAGAGAATAGAAGAGAGAATGAGAGAGAATGAGAGAGAGAGAGAATGAGAGGAATGAAGAGATGAGAGAGTTAGAGATGATGAGAGAGAGATGGTGAGAGAATAAAAAGATGAGAGAGAAGAATAAGAGAGAATAGAGAGAGAATGAGAGAGAGAATGGGAGAGATAAAGGATAGTGATAAAGTGTGGGCAGTGGTGGCACTTTGTTCAGCCTCGGGCACATTAGGTAAGGTGGTGGAGGCACTAATGCATCAGGTTACAGATTGCAGGTGACAAGTGCTAAGTGGTAGGTGGGGTAAGGTGCTGAGGAGGTAGTTCATTTATTATTAGTAGTAGTAATATTATTACTATTTTTGTTATTATTATTATTTATTTATATTTATTATTATTTTTATTATCTATCCTTGATGTGGGGACCTTCAAGAGGCTGCCTGAATTTTTATATATTTTTTCTTTCCCCAACTTTTCGACATTATTTTACTCAAAACTCGAGAACGCCTCATCCAATCGGCTTCAAATTTTAAAAACTTGTGTAGGGGAGCGAGAACAAAACTTGGGACAATTGGCATGTTCACGTGTCCTATGACCAGGCTTGTTGAACCCGTTTCCAGCATCCTGGAAGGGTTCAGATAACTTCCAAAATCCTCAGTGGCAGAGCTTCACTCTATAAGGTGCGACGATAGTGGAGAGTGACATTAAAATGTGTAGGTTCAGATATGATGATTTCATGTATAAAATAGTGTAATTTTAATTCCCGTTAAATCAGGTTATATAATTTTCAATTTTCCTCTTCTCAGCAACTTAAATATTCAATGATATATGTATTTTAGGTCCAGGATGGTACCTATTAGGTCCTATTTAGGTCCTGGATGGTACCTATCAGGTTCTTTTTAGGTCCAGGATGGTACCTATCAGGTCTTTTTTAGGTCCAGGATGGTACCTATCAGGTCCTTTTTAGGTCCAGGATGGTACCTATCAGGTCCTTTTTAGGTCCAGGATGGTACCTATCAGGTCCTTTTTAGGTCCAGGATGGTACCTATCAGGTCCTTTTTAGGTCCAGGATGGTACCTATCAGGTCCTTTTTAGGTCCAGAATGGTACCTATCAGATCCTTTTTACGTCCAGGATGGTACCTATCAGATCCTTTTTACGTCCAGGATGGTACCTATCAGATCCTTTTTAGGTCCAGGATGGTACCTATCAGATCCTTTTTAGGTCCAGGAGGGTACCTATCAGGTCCTTTGCTTGCAATCAAATTTGTTGCTGTAATTTAATAAATAATAAAAATATTAGAATCGTTGAATCCGTGCCATAACTTGAGAATGGCTCATCTGATCGGCTTCAAATTTTCACCACTGGTGTGGGTTCTCGAACACAAGGCTCACACTGCCATTGGCTGGCAGTCTCATTTTTGCTATTTTTGTTGAATAAATAATGATATTCATTTTTTAATTCAATAACTAACAAATGGTTATCCCGAAAGGCTTCAAATTAGTATTATTGACGATACATTATGTAATGCAGACGATAACCAATAATTATGTATAGTCTGAGAAAGAACAAATCTGAAATTTCATTGAAATCGTTTAAAAACGTAGATCATTTACAGGAGAATGAGTTTCCTGATCGGCTTCAAACTTTTATCATTGGTGGGCTTTATTAAAATACAGCTTGTCACTCACTTTGAGTTAGTCATTTCAATCGATCAGCTTCAAACCCTAAATTGTGGTGTATTTTAATACGAAACATTTTTGTATTAATTTTGAGCTGTGTGGTTGCCAATTTATCATTTTTTTTTGTTTGCCAATTTGATCAAATTGGATTTTTCAAAGTCATCAAAATAAATTATTTTTTCTTACAGGTAGTGAAATTTTTTAAATTAAAGTGCAAAAAAAGGTAAACTGAAAAAAATATATATTAATCAGAGGATTTATGGCGTTTTAAGTTTAACGAGGGGAGACTTTCCTAATTTTCGAAACAGTTTCAGCAACATATTCGTTGTTTTCTCACAATTTTTTTAATTTTTTGTTTATTACTCAAGGTTAGGTAAGGTTCGTCAGGAAACAGAAGTGTTTCCTGACGCGGGTCTTACATGATGACCCGCCGTTGGAGCTTGTGGTCATCTGACCGAGGCCTTCCGCTGGCTTACCGGTCCACCCCTTTAAAAATTATGGTCATAATTATAAATTTTTTTTAGTTATTCTTTTATTACTCAAGAACGCCTTATTCAGTCGGTTTCAAAACTTAAACGTAATGTAACTTGGACAAGATTCAATGGACTATTGTCACGTATTGGTGCCCTGTATACAGTGTTACATTGGTCATTCTCATAGTATTGTTTCCCTGAGATTACTGGAAAAAGGCTTCTCTGATAGGCCATTTTTGCCACTTTTAGCCTCGAAATAGTAAAGAATTATTTTACCTTATTACTTTATTTTTACCTTGATGCTAGTGAGGAGCTCTTGATCCAAGGAACCGGACTTATCTTTCTCTAGTTTATCTAATTAGATTACCTCATATTCCACAAGCGCTAAATGACCCCTACAAATTTAGCCCTTTCCTCTCTTTTTTAATATTTTTCGATTGTAATGGGTATCAATCTTCAGTTGCTGATGCATTGTATGAAATGTATATATCGCTTTATGGGTTTACGCTGTGTAGGAATAAATTTCATTGGATAGTTTGAAATAACTGGAAAATGCATCTTCTGACCGTCTAGCTTCGCCTAGGCTTCCGTACTTATCTGGGATCTGGATGAGTGGCGAAGGTACTGTGGCTAGGCTTCCGTACTTATCTGGGATCTGGACGAGTGGCGAAGGTACTGTGGCTAGGCTTCCATACTTATCTGGGATCTGGATGAGTGGCGAAGGTACTGTGGCTAGGCTTCCATACTTATCTGGGATCTGGATGAGTGGCGAAGGTACTGTGGCTAGGCTTTCGTACTTATCTGGGATCTGGATGAGTGGCGAAGGTACTGTGGCTAGGCTTCCGTACTTATACGGGATCTAAATGAGTGGCGAAAGTACTGTGTACTTTGATTCAGAGTGTGCAGGTTTGAATCCTGCTGTGGACTGAGAGAAAATGTTTGCTAAAATTTCGCCCTTTAGCGAATTGTTAAGCATTTTAAAATTTCTTTCGTAGTTCATAACATGGGCTTAAACTCTTAGTGCTGATTCACCAAATTGATTAAACAAATTGGTTTCTGTGAAATAATCGGAGAATATGTCTTCTCATCAGATATAAGTCACTCTTGAACTTAATTTTCTTATCCTAAGTTAAATCAAGTTAATGTTCTTTTATGTGTCTATAAAATTTGCGTGCCCTTAAGACCATTCTACAGGATTTGTATGTTATGTATCTAGGCTTTTATAAAACTAACTTTCTTTAAACCTGTTAATTTTTACTTGGAGAAAAGTATAAACTGATTTTTGCCATTTCGCTTTTTTTTTGAAGAACCTGAAAGAACTGAGATATTGCTCTCCATGCGATACTTTGTGCAGCATCTGATTATCCTTCCATCCTTATAACATAATGTAACTTCTGAGCTACTTCATGCATAATGTGCTTGTGTATTTTAGGATATTGTTCTTTTTGAAAGGTTTGAATTAGATTTAGACCCCACATATCCTAATTTGCAATATTTATTAAAAAAATTAATATTAGTTTCCATTTATGACTCTCTAGTGCATTCTTTGATTACCTTTAAATCTTCAACGCTAATAATTAAGAGCATTATCAACTTATACCGAGCTCTGCACTATTCCAATCGCGTTCATTGAGGTACAATAGACTGGGATTATGAAATTCAGGGATACCTTCCTTGGATCTCAGAGCGGCCAAAATACTAGCTGTTGTTGCTGTCAAGGATCAGGGCAGAAGTATTCCCTCAGTCTTTGAATGACACACAAGCAAAAGCCTCAGTCGAAGGACTGAGGCGTTTGCTTGTTGCATTCAAGGGAAAGCGCTAAAGAGGCAAGTGTCACAAAGCTTCTGGTTAGTCTGATTCAAGGAAGGAGAGGTTAGGTCCTGTTTTTTAGTGCGAGGTCTTCATCAGCGTCAAGACTCTCCTTTGAACTAAATGGAGGTTAAAATAATTCAGTAATCTCCTCCACACACACACACTAAAAAACAGACATAGCCCCACTCCACAAAGGTTGCAGTAAAGCAATTGCAAAGAACTACAGAGCGATAGCACTAACATCCCATACCATAACAATCTTTGAGAGGGTTCTAAGAAGCAAGATCACCAACCACCTAGATACCCATCAATTACACAACCCAGGGCAACACGGGTTTAGAACATGTTGCTCCTGCCTGTTCCAGCTCCTGGACCACTATGACAATGTCCTGGATGATGTTGATGATAAACAAAATACAGATGTAGTATACACAGATTTTGCAAAAGCTTTCGACAAGTGTGACCATGGCGTAATAGCACACGAAATCCGTGATAAAGGAATAACAGGAAAAGTTGGTAGATGGATCTATAACTTCCTGACAAATAGAACACAAAGAGTAATAGTAAACAGAGTAAAGTCCCAGGCAGCCATGGTGAAAAGCTTTGTTCCACAAGGCACAGTACTCGCTCCCATTCTATTCCTCATCCACATTTCTGACATAGAGCTGTAAGCCATAGCTCCGTGTCTTTCTTTGCGGATGACACCCGGATTGCCATGACAGTGACCTTCATTGAAGACACTGCAAGACTCCAAGTGGACATCAACCACATCTTCAAATGGGTCACTCAAAACACTATGAAGTTCAACGAGGAGAAATTTCAACTACTCAGATATGGAAAACTTGAGGAAATAAAAAATGTATCAAGGTATACGACAAATTCTAACCATACAATAGAGCGAAAAAGAAATGTGAAGGACTTGGGAGTGATAATGTCAGAGGATCTCGCCTTTAAAGACCACAACAATGTACCTCATCGGCTAGGAAAATGATAGGATGGATAATGAGAACCTTCAAAACTAGGGACGCCAAGCCCATGATGACACTCTTTAAATCACTTGTTCTCTATAGGCTGGAATACTGCTGTTCATTAACGACCCCCTTCAAGGCTGGCGACATTGCTGACCTGGAGAGTGTACAAAGAACTTTCACAGCACACATAAGTACGATAAAGCACCTAAATTACTGGGAACGGTTGAAGGTTCTTGATTTGTATTCCCTGGAACGCAAGCGAAAGAGATACATGATAATATTCACTTGGAAGTTCCTAGAGGAATTGGTACCAAACCTGCACACGAAAATCATTCCCTATGAAAGCAAAAGACTCAGCAGGAGATGCAACATTCCCCCGATGAAAAGCAGGGGCGCCACGAGTACACTGAGATAAAACCCCATAAGTGTCCAGGGCCCCAAGACTGTTCAACTGCCTCCCAGCATACATTAGGGGGATTACCAATAGACCGCTGGCTGTCTTCAAGAAGGCACTGGACAGGCACCTAAAGTCAGTACCTGACCAACCGGGCTGTGGTTCGTACGTCAGTTCGCGTACGGCCGGCAGTAACAGCCTGATTGATCAGACTCTGATCCACCATGATGCCTGGTCTCAGACCTGGCCGCGGGGGCGTTGACCCCCGAAACCCTCTCCAGGTAAACCCCCTCAGATGTTAGTGATAGTAGGTTCTCCAGTCATCATATGAGGCAGGTGTTTTGTGGCAGAAGTCCCTCCAGACATCATTGGAGGCAGGAGTTTTGTACCAAGAGCCCCTCCAGTCATCATAGGAGGCAGATGTTTTGTGCTAAGAGCCCCTCCAGTCATCATAGGAGGCAGGTGTTTTGTGCCAAGAGCCCCCCCCAGTCATCATATGAGGCAGGTGATACAGTGGCAGGAGTCCCGACCAGTCATCACACGAGGCAGGTGTTACAGTGGCAGGAGTCCCGACCAGTCATCACACGAGGCAGGTGTTACAGTGGCAGGAGTCCCCCCCAGTCATCACACGAGGCAGGTGTTAGTGGCAGGAGTCCCCCCCAGTCATCACACGAGGCAGGTGTTAGTGGCAGGAGTCCCTCCCAGTCATCACACGAGGCAGGTGTTACAGTGGCAGGAGTCCCCCCCAGTCATCACACGAGGCAGGTGTTACAGTGGCAGGAGTCCCCCCCAGTCATCACACGAGGCAGGTGTTACAGTGGCAGGAGTCCCCCAGTCATCACACGAGGCAGGTGTTACAGTGGCAGGAGTCCCCAGTCATCACACGAGGCAGGTGTTACAGTGGCAGGAGTCCCCCCCCCAGTCATCACACGAGGTAGGTGTTACAGTGGCAGGAGTCCCCCCAGTCATCACACGAGGCAGGTGTTACAGTGGCAGGAGTCCCCCAGTCATCACACGAGGCAGGTGTTACAGTGGCAGGAGTTCCCCCAGTCATCACACGAAGCAGGTGTTACAGTGGCAGGAGTCCCCCCCAGTCATCACACGAGGCAGGTACTCCTCTACCCAGTAACTATCAGTGGTGGTAGAGCATTCGCATCATAGTCGAAGGGCTCGGGACCAGTCCTCGTGGGTATCATTCTGGGGTTGGACCTAAGGACCCCAGGGAAATTTATCCATATTGCTTGGCTTTCTTGGCTTATCCTGGAATATTAATCCTCCGGAGTTAATGATACGAGTCAAGGCTTCATTTGTCAAGCAGAGCTTCACATGAATAATAATAAAGTAGGCGTGAGCGTCATGCCTCGTGGTTCCTTGACACTGCGGAAGGTACAGACTCCAAAATGCCCCTTGATCTCTCAAAAGTTTGCAAGTGATTGCAATGTTGCTCCAACTGTTGTGCCACGAAGCAAATTGCCGACAAGATCCCTGGATAGAAATTCCCTAAATGCGGGGAGATAGGATCCGGAACCTAGAGGAACAGTGTAAAAAAAAAAAACATACCACGGGTGGGGTTCGAACTCACGGTCAGTCTCAAACCGTACGCCGACACGTAAGAAGAAACTCCTTAGTGTAAGACTCACCATTTATCTAGGATGAGATACTTAAATATAATGTTCGAGGGACGAAAAGAAAGCTATAAACATCCCGGCTAGAAGAATATTTCTAGTCTCGATATAAAGTGAAACTATCGTCTTTTATCGTAGCTAATAACTATAATGCAATAAAGATTGCAGATAATTCTGTTTAGCGCTTCCCCCTTGATTATAAGAATAAGATAATATAATTCTGCCACAAACACGAAATTAATTGAATTGCAGATGAATAAAAGAAATAACGAAGCAGCCGCCCCGCTAATGCAACTACTTTGGGAGGTCTTAAAATTGGGTGCGACAGATGCGTCCTAGGACACTGATAATGCTTTGTTTATTATGGGGTGGAAAACCTACCATCACATCTTAGGATGCTGTTGCATGGGATGCCCAGCTGAGTCAGTGGAAGGTATCTGCCAAATAACCGGTACTGAGCTGCTCATCAGATTTCTCTTAACTAACCATGGCTGGGAAAAAGAGAGTTGAATGATGTGCATGAAACTTATATAGAGAATACAAAATAATGTATTAGAAAGGGGATGCACAATAGACTATTAATAAGGTGAAGTCTTGTGGCCTCTGCACCGGTTCGTAACTTAGCACGATAATTAATAGCAATGTAGGAACGAGCAAAAGACAGCAAAGAGAAAATGCTTATATTATTTTCCTTCACCAAATAAGTGTGCAATACGTACAGTATGACAAGTTCGAGAGACTGTAAGAACAGTGCTCAACAAGACTTCTGAGAAAAGTCTTACCAATTCTGTTGAATGAGTTCCAGACGTCGCTTCACAGAATTGGTGGGCTTTCTCGTGATTAGTGAGTTGAACTTAACTGTTAGCATAACAGGGAAGCACCCGCTAGTGAACCGGGGGTTCACTTGTCTGGTGTGCTTATGGGCGTGTGACGAACGTCAACTAGATTGAAGTGTTAAACTTATCGAGGTCACAAAGCTCCTGTGCAAGGTAAGCCATATTAGACCCAAATGAGAGAAGGGAAGCTCAAGTTTCATCGATCAAGAGCCCTTTGATGGCATGAAGGCACCACTCTCGAAGGGAGGCTAATCTATAAAAGATCCTTCCCTAACCTAGAGGGGATAGGGGAAGATCACAATAGGGAGAGACGAGAGTAAGAGGGGAAAGTCAATGAGGGGTTAGGGGTAAGTTGTATTTGTTATCTTAAGTCTCTCCACCCCAACCCCCCCCTTCTAATTTTCCGTGTTCCCTCCTACGCGTCCCTCCTTTCTCTTTCCCCCTTTCTCTCTCTCCCTACTCTCCTCTATTTCCCCTCCCCTCTATTACTCACCATTATTTCGTGTCAGACGAGCAGGCCGGGAAATTGGTGAGAGATTGATGAAACGTGGATCATGGACAGCACTGTGGGGGTGTGGAGGGAAGAGGTGGTGGGGTGGAGAAATGTGGTGGTGAAGTGGAAAACACAGAGAGAGAGAGAGAGAGAGAGAGAGAGAGCGAGCGAGCGAACTTAGGTAAGAAATTTTATCCCATTCTCGCTAATTGTAAGTGGATTTCTCAGATAAGGTTTAGAACAAATTTCTCGATCTACGTTATTTTAGGTAAGACTAGATTAGATTTCCTCTAGTTAGGGTGTCCTCTATCAGTTAAAAATAACAAATTATAACATACCACAAAGCTGATAAACGAAATATTAGTAAAAGGAACTTTTTTAATTCTGACTCGCGAACAGAATACGGACACCCACCCTGCACACCGGAAAGATCTATGCCAGATATTCACTGTTGAAGCTTGTTCGAAAGCCACTTATTTGACTGTCTTAGCAACAGTGAACAACTGTCTATTATAATGAGGACGGGCTGGGAATGTAGCACAAATCTTTGTAATTCATATCTTGGCTGTCTAGAAAAGAGAAAAACTCTACTGTATTTAATATAGTCATGGGTAGTGATAATGATGGTATAAACCTTGGTAATAAATACCGACAAGCTGGTTTAGAAAAAAACATGTAAGCAAACACTTAGGATATGTTTATTAAAAAAAAAGTTTCGGTCCTGGGACCTTGAAGTGATCAAGGTCTCAGGACCGAAACGTTTTCTAAAAAAGGTCCTAGTGTTTGCTTACGTGTTTTTTTCTAAACCAGTGATAATGATAGACGTAGATGAAAACTATGGACTGCAACTACATCTAATTGTATAATTACTATTACTAATTTAATTTAGTCATGTTATTCAATTACAAGCCTGTGAGTTTTAGGACACACTGGCCATGGGTTCAAGCCCCACCCGTTCCATGATTTACAAGCACTAGCGATGTCTATACCACTAATTCCACTGCAGTATACTGTACTCAGAGTGAACTCGCATAGAACGGAACTTGTGTCAGGATGCCGGTGACCAATGTCTATAGTGGACTGTGACTATTAGAATCACCTGTTTCTAAAGAATTTTGGTAATTGATTCTTGCAGCATTGACATGATTTTGCATTGTGGGTAAGGGCAAAGAAGCTCTTACCTGGTATTATAGATTCATATGCTTTTTTGTGTCTTTGCACCAAGGTTTTAGAGGTAGTTGAAGAGTTAGTGGTTATTTTAACATGTTTTGTCTAATAAGATGGAACATTCCTCAACTGGTCTGTTTCTAAACCAATTACATCAAAATGGAGTCTGTTATCAACTGCGGGCAGAAACATGTCGTGAATCAGCAATTGGTTGTCGTTGTTCTCCTCTAGAGTAAATTTAGTTGGTTTCAGAAGGTTAGTGTTGATGTCAAGCACTTCAAGACTTTTGGGAGCTGTCATTAAAATATCATCCACATATCGCACCCAAGTAGCTGATCTAGTGAAGGAATTTAGGATCCGCTTGGATTCCAGGTCCTATTTATATAAAATGTCCAGGACTGCACTAAGGGGTAACAACAATATCTCTGGAGATTAGAATTCGTAAGCACGAGAGCGCTTGCAACCCCGGTATCCATAAAATCAATGTTGGACACCTTATAAAGCTCAGTGAGCCCAGGTTAGTCATTAAGAAGATTTACGACTACGGAAGTGTATAGAGGCTGCCCTAATTGCCGTCAGTAACACAATCCATCAGAAGTCCGGCAGTTACATCGTATCCATACTGTTGACCAACAGGATATTGCCCATTTTGGAGACCGTTGTAACATGATATTGACAAATCCTTATCAATCCAAACCACTTTAACCAAAGTTATTCTACTACTACAGTTGCTGATACTGCTCCTATCCTTACTACTACTAATATTACCACTAATGCTACTACTACTAATCATACTATTACCACTAATGCTATTACTACTACTATTACCACTAATGCTTTTACTACTACCCTACAGAACCTGCCACCTACTACTGCCATTATATATATTCCATTCATATTAATCTCAGTTTCCTTTAATAATTATTCTGACCTACTATTTCCTCGTTGGGAAACGGCCGGGTTGCTGAAAGATATATATATATATATATATATATACATACATACGGTGAATATATGTGTGTGTGTGTGTACATAATATATATAGAAAGAGATACAAGAGGAAGGAGGAGAAGCAGAAGTAAACATGAGAGTAGAAAGCCCAAGGGAAGGGAAATTTTGTGTTGGGAGAAATACTTATTCCTTCGAAAATTTAGGGAAACTAAGGCCTGACTTCTCCCCCGCCACACTAATTCTCTCTGCTATTGTCCCATGTTTATTGCACTCTGTCCCCGCCCGCTGATTGGGTCATCTCTGCCTTGTATGTCCACTTTTTCCTTATATTATCTTCATTTTCATTTATTTCCCTGTTATATATTAATGTTTTGTTACTATTTTTTAGTTCAATTTATGAGTGTTGAGATCCAGGCCTTGAACCACCTATTGACCTCTTATCTAAAATGATGTATTTAATTTTAAAATTTAATTGGAATCATTGATCACTAAACCTTGAAGGATCATGCAGCATCTAAGGTGTAAGGTTTGAGTAATCTGGTTTCCTCCAAGGAGTAGGAAGGCGTTTCTAATTCCTTGGATCAAATGTACTTTACAAGCATCAAGGCAGCACGAAAGGATTTGCTTTTAAAAGAAAAATATCTCGTGGCCTGTATTGCTTCTCTCTCCCATCTACCCTAATACATAAAAAAATTAATTTTTCACCTGTAAAAGGTTTGTTTTCATGTTCTGCATTTGTCTCCTCGTCTTTATTGCACTCGTGTTTTTGTCCAGGCGTCTATGTATTTTGGATGTCCTGATCATATCCTCACAGAGCTATTTTGGTATGCAACGATACTCAACATACACAGCTGTGTATACACAATTGTCCTCAAAGATTTGTTAAGTTATACCATGAATTAAGGGGCACGAAAGGGGTACTTACGTGCCCCTTAGGATACGGAGGAAACGTTTCGGCACAAGTGGCTTCAGAAATAAGTTTCTTGCAGAAATAAGTTTCCTTGATAAATGTCTTGAAGTGTGCATGTGTGTCTTGATCTATTCAAGTGTACAACTTTATCAAGTAATTAATAAAACTGTGCAGTGAGGAACATGTCATCAGAATTATCCTCTGCACACTTAACCAATCCATTATATAGAGAAATAAAGCCTCCTCCACCACATGTCCTTTTAACACTATATCTGACACTTCTGTCTGCAGTGCTTTATTGGAATTTTTTATTGAAATAAATAATAAATTTAATAAAACAAATGTGTAATGGTGTCTAATCAGAAAATATGTTAGGTAACTTAACGTGAAACACAAATCCCATGCAAGTTATTTAGGCCAAGAACCGGAGGCGTTCGATTCTTCCTCCACAAATCGTGATTTACGAGATTTGTGTTTTATTGAAAATTCTGGAATAGGTTTTGCGCTGAGCAACTTCTCCCTCTTTCAATATTTTTTTTTTCATTTTAATGTGTTTCGTTGCTTTCGATTTGTCTAAGTGACAAAGGAGTATTTCTGCTTCATTGCGTGTTGCGTCCATATATGCTAGCTCTTTGCACGCACACAAACCCTTCTCCCAAAATTCCATTACTGGCCCAGCCAGAATACAGAAAATACTGACACCAACGAGAACACTCTTTCTTATCAGCAACTTTAGTATGTGAGAATGTGTGGGAGGGTGAAAGGTGAAAAGCTGGACAGGGTGTGGGAGATTTACAGTATGTGGGTGAGCGTAAAAATTATATTGGCGAGGGTGTGGGAGCTGGTGTTTTACAGGGTGTGGGAGAGGGTGAAAATTGTATTTGCAAGGGTTTCGAAAATTGTTTTACAGGGTGTGGAAGACGGTGAAAACTATATTGGCGAGGGTGTGCTAGATTGGTTCTTACAGGGTGTGGGAGAGGGTGAAAATTGTACTGAGGAGGGTGTGGGAGATGTTAGACAGTGTGGGAGATAGTGCGGGCACAGGGTGCGATAATGGGTGAAAGTTATGTTGGGCAAGAGCGTGTGTTGATCAGGGTGTGAGAGAGGGTGTATTAAATTTGCAACTTCAAAACAGTCAATATCGGACGAAAAAATGAGTGAAAATCAACAGAGGATGTGTGTTTGAAGGGATGTGGGAAGGACTGATAGGTGTGTTGGGAATGGACGTGGGAGAGTGTGAGGGATGGGTGCGTGAGAGTATGGTAATGTAAACATGCAAGGGTAAAAAAAAGTCTGGGAGAGAGTGGGAATGAGAACGAATATAGGAAAGAAAGTGTGAGGGGATGGGAGAGGAATGAGAATGGTAGTAGGATCGAGTGGGGAAGGATGAAGTAGGGAGAAAAAGGGGTGAATAGTTTGGGGGAATGATGTTGGATGTTTGGCAGCCTTAATAATAAAGGGTTAAAATTGAGAGAAGTGAAGATAATGTAACTATGGAACCGACAAGGGAGATAACGTGAACAAGGAAAATGAGAAACATTCAAGAAAAAAATGCATGAGAGACGAACCGTATAAGAAACTGAGAGAGATTGTTGATAGTGATAACAGTGTGTGTCAGAGGTGTTGACGTGAGGACATAGAAAAAATGGGACAAGGGTCACGGGTAATGTAGCATAGTGGAGGCACAAATCGAGGTTGGGACCAGCTAAGAGGACTCTGTCTTACAACAGCAGCAACATCAATGTTGCAGGCGGTGACATCTGAAAAAGCTACTACACAAGCGACGTTGGAAACCACAGAGGAGCAGCAATGTCAACTGTAGTGGTAGTGGCAGAGGAAGTGGCGGTGGTAGTGGCAGAAATAGTGACGTTGGCAGTGGTAGTCGCAGACGAAATGGCGGTGATAGTGGCAGAGATAGTGACGTTGGCAGTGGTAGTGGCAGAGGAAGTGGCGGTGATAGTGGCAGAAATAGTGACGTTGGCAGTGGTAGTCGCAGACGAAGTGGCGGTGATAGTGGCAGAAATAGTGACGTTGGCAGTGGTAGTGGCAGAGGAAGTGGCGGTGATAGTGACAGAGATAGTGACGTTGGCAGTGGTAGTCGCAGACGAAGTGGCGGTGATAGTGGCAGAAATAGTGACGTTGGCAGTGGTAGTGGCAGAGGAAGTGGCAGTGGTAGTGGCAGAAGCATAAGGCGAAGTCTACTTATCAAAGTCCAACTCGTGTTACAGGTTTTAAGCCGCAACAAATTTTGACGAATGGGAAAATGTTCGCTTACTTATGACGAAAGAAGAGGGATTGGTGGGGTTATTTAGAATTTATCCATGGCAAGGAAAGCAAACTATAATTCGTCATATCAAGAAGCTTTTACAACAACATCAAACTTTCTTGAGAGAAGACGGAGAGATATTTAAAGGAGAGTGACTTGGTGACACACAAATAACAGTGCTCTAAAATCGAATAATTTTTACGTGTATATATTAGGTGTCAAGTGTTGCAAAATATGGAAGGGTTTAATATTCATAAAAATACACTAAACCCATTTGGATTTAGTGTATTTTAGTGCATTTTTATGAAAAATGAATCCGGGGTGAGCATAAAGCTATGTCGCCTGAGATAAACATCTAAATAATTTCTAAAGCAAATGAGCATCTGACTAACTTAAGACTATAAAGAATCTCAAATACATTTAAGATACTATGAACAACATATGACATGCCGATCTTGGAGTATCAGAACCAGTATGATATTAACACCAGATCAAGCATGTCACGAGACTGGTAAAATTGCTTAGGTTTAAAACAAGGCTAGTTCCAGAGGTACTGGTTATGAGCCATAAATATAGACTAGGGATAAGTCACATGCTAGAGGGCAGAAGAACCTGAGAAGATATGACAACTTCAAAAAAATCTAACAGGAATTGATAGGGTAAACGGGGACAGGCTGTTCAAGAGGTTAGAAATAGGTACACTAGGGCACAGCTGGAATCTCAAAACAGATAGTCACATGAGTCAAAGGGGTGTTATGAAATATTTCTTCAGCCTCAGAGTGATCAGGAAGCAGAACGACCTGGAGAGCAAAATGGTAGAATCAGGCACGAAATATAGCTTTAAGCAGGACCAGATGAGACTAGACCTCAACAGCCACATTTAAGCGAGCACAAGTAGGCGCGAACGAGCTCTCTCTCTCTCTCCTCTCTCTCTCTCTCCTCTCTCTCTCCTCTCTCTCTCCTCTCTCTCTCTCTCATCTCTCGATCTCTCTCATCTCTCTCGATCTCTCGATCTCTCGATTCTCGACTCTGATCTCTCTCGATCTCTCGATCTCGATCTCCGATCTCTCGATCTCTCTCGATCTCTCTCGATCTTCGTCTCGATCTCTCTCGATCTCTCTCGATCTCTCTTGATCTCTCTCGATCTCTTCGATCGATCTCTCGATCTCTCTCGATCTCTCTGCTGATCTCTTCGATCTCTCTCGATCTCTCGATCTCTCTCGATCTCTCTCGATCTCTCTCGATCTCTCTCGATCTCTCTCGATCTCTCTCGATCTCTCTCGATCTCTCTCGATCTCTCTCGATCTCTCTCGATCTCTCTCGATCTCTCTCGATCTCTCTCGATCTCTCTCGATCTCTCTCGATCTCTCTCGATCTCTCTCGATCTCTCTCGATCTCTCTCGATCTCTCTCGATCTCTCTCGATCTCTCTCGATCTCTCTCGATCTCTCTCGATCTCTCTCGATCTCTCTCGATCTCTCGATCACTCTCTCTCGATCTCTTCGATCTCTCTCGATCTCTCGATCTCTCGATCTCTCTCGATCTCTCTCGATCTCTCTCGATCTCTCTCGATCTCTCTCGATCTCTCGATCTCTCTCGATCTCTCGATCTCTCTCTCTCGATCTCTCGATCTCTCTCGATCTCTCTCGATCTCTCGATCTCTTCGATCTCTCGATCTTCTCGATCTCTTCGATCTCTCGATCTCTCGATCTCTCTCGATCTCTCGATCTCTCGATCTCTCGATCTCTCGATCTCTCGATCTCTCGATCTCTCGATCTCTCTCTCTCGATCTCTCTCGATCTCTCGATCTCTCTCGATCTCTCTCGATCCTCTCGATCTCTCGATCTCTCTCGATCTCTCGATCTCTCGATCTCTCTGATCTCTCTCGATCCTACTCGATTCTCTCGATCTCTCGATCTCTCGACTCTCTCGTCCGATCTCCTCGATCTCTTCGATCTCTCTCGATCTCTCTCGATCTCGTCTCGATCTCTCTCGATCTCTCGATCTTTGACTCTCGATCTCATCTCTCGATCTCTCGATCTCTCGATCTTCTCGATCTCTTCGATCTCTCTCGATCTCTTCGATCTCTCTCGATCTCTCTCGATCTCCTTCTCGATCTTCTCGATCTCTCTGATCTCTCTCGATCTCTCTCGATCTCCTCTCGATCTCTCGATCTCTCGATCTCTCTCCTCGATCTCTCTCGATCCTCTCGATCTCTCTCGATCTCTCTCATCTCTCGATCTCTCTCGATCTCTCTCGATCTCTCTCGATCCCTCTCGATCCCTCTCGATCCCTCTCGATCCCTCTCTCTCTCGATCTCTCGATCTCTCGATCTCTCTCTCGATCTCTCTCACACACACACACACACACACACACACACACACCAGGAAACCTTGATCACTCTCACAACCAACTAGAGATCCAGCAATTGCGGAAATCCCCCTTTGTCGCGACCCTCAACAAAAGCAATGCAGTTAAGTCATTAAACACGCACACAGTTGCATGAGTTCCCCTTTGAACAAGGCCATTCACACCTCGCTTAAACAAATTGGTTAACTTGAGAGCTTGTTAGTCAAAATTGGTCAAAATTTTCTTCTCGTACACATTTAACGCTTAACTTCAATTGCACAGACATTGATAGAGTACTCCATTTATAGCTACAAGATTACGTAAAGACGACTGGGGATCGAACCGGCAACTTCGTATGTTGCAAACACGAATTGGGAGAACGTTTCGCTTTATGAACAGCTTTAACTGATAAAAGTCTACACATAAAACAGTGTCCCAATAGAAATATCTTTTGCAATATAAACAAAACACATGTGCAACAGTTGGGTATTTTTTTGGTTGATAGATATTTCAACATCTGCAATCTGTCTACTTTTCGGCACTACGTGTCATGCGGGCTTGCAGTTGCAGATTCAAAGGCAGAGGAGTGTAGCTCCATCTCCTTAGACCAACAGCCCTTCACCGGCATTGAGTATCATGTGAAACGAGAGAAGGCTTCCAACGCCTTTTTAAAAGGCTGTAAAAACAGTATATTTGGTAACGCTGAAGTTAATATTATATCACGTCAAGTTACAGTCCTTTGTGCGTTGCGTCACACTAAATTGTGTTGCTTCACAATTATATATTGTCCCATTGCGTCATATTGAATTGTCTAGTGCGTCAGAGTGAACGCTGTACAGCGGCACTGAGCTGTATGTTGCGTCAAAATGAAATGTATTTTCACGTCACATTATTTTTTTTGCGTCACATTGAATTGTACATTGCGTCACATTGAATTGTACATTGCGTCACATTGAATTATACATTGCGTCACATAAACTTGTGAATTGCGTCACATGAACTTGCACCTTGCCTCACAATAACTTGTACCTTGCCTCACATTAACCTGTACATTGCGTCACATTAACCTGTACATTGCGTCACATTAACTTGTCCATTGCTTCTCAAATCTACGAGTTATTCATGTTACGTTATACAATATGTAACTGTAAATTCTATATTACATTTTGACTCGCTTAACATTAAAAATTACATTTTAATTTACATTCCACAATATATTATACATTACATTATACATTACTCAATATATTATGCATTACATTATACATTACCTTTTACATTGCATTATACATTGCATTATAAGTTACATAATCCATTACACTATACATTATATTATACATTTCATTATACATGTATTACATTAATCACTATACATTTCATTATACATGCTAATCATTGCATTTTACATTGCACTGTACATTACCTTACGTGGATTACTTTGTATTACATTCATTGCGTCAAGAAATCCCTAGGTGTCTATGCCTTATGGATTATACATCATACTTTTTTAGTATATTATGAACTTCATTACGAATATTTTATATACTTTATGTTGAGGTTACATTGTTATATTCCTTCGTATGAATATTATGGAACATGGTATTTTAGGGTATATTTTTTTGAAAGAGTCGAGTAATTTTTCGCTTTACGTTATTAAGAACTTTTATCTACCACCACAACCACTATTACAATAACCGCAGTCACTACTACAACAACCACCACAACCACCTCTACAACAACCACCACAACCACCTCTACAACAACCACCACAACCACCTCTACAACAACCACCACAACCACCTCTACAACAACCACCACAACCACCTCTACAACAACCACCACAACCACTACAACCACAACTACAGCCACTACTTCAACCACCACTACAAGAACCACAACCACCACTCACCATGAAGCACCTTCCTCCTTCTTCTATTCTCCAGGCGACCTCCGCCTTCTTCTGCCTTAAGATACGACCTCCATAAAGCATGGATGCCGAAAGTGAGGAGGAGGAGAAAGAGGATTGGAAGAAGAAGAAAATGAAAGAAGATGATGAAAGGGAGGAGAAACATAGAAAGTGGAGTGAATTCTGAGTCAGGGTTACGATCAATCAATACTGTTATTTTTTCTTGATTTTACGAAGAGCACTATAGGCAGAGCCTATATGAGCCTCGCTCTCACTTTTCTTACCAGGTGACTAAACATAGGCCTACCATATGCTGACCGACTACAGACTAATGTCCTTAGTTTTTGTAGGCTGTCACTATAGGCCTCACAATTTTTATGAGGGGGGCTTCAGGCACTTTGCTGCTACCTTCCTGTTGGAGGCTAAGCATGCTAATGTATGCAAATTTGTCGCTTCGAGTAGGTACATTGCTATATACTGTAATAATAATATTTTATTAATATACAGTGGTACCCCGGATTTCGTACAGCTCCCAACTCGAACAATTATGGAAGTGTATTTTTGTAAGTGCTTTTGTAAGTGTATTTTTGGGGGTCTGAAACGGACTAATCTAATTTAAAAATTCGTGGGAACAAATTCGTTCGGTAACGGCACTCGAACAGCATTCTGGAACGAATTATGGCCGATAACCGGGGGTCTACTTTATTTGTTATTATTATTTAATTAGGAATAGTAGGTGGAGTGCACTCACTAGAGAAGATAGATAATTTCGACTCACAGGCAGGGTGAAATAAATGAGAAAATTTCCTTATACTTGTAGCATATATTCATCTAGCAGTAAATACATACTACTAGGGTGACTGGGTGAAAGGGATGGCACGACATAAGTCTGGGCTTCAAAATGAGCTGAGGGAGGATAACAGATCTCAGAGGATGATTTTAAATACCGATTTTATGTTTATAAGATTTTTCATTGAGTCCTTCAGTAGACTCTCGGAAATACATTGAACTAGGTGAGTACATTCAGGAAGTGCGACTCTCAGCCTGTACATTTTTTTCTATGTAAACAAAAAAAAAATGCAGTGCATTAATTGGCTCAATGATCAGATGATTTTACATATTAACATTTTTAATCTCTGCCACAGTTAAGTTCAATGGAAATATAGGCATAAAGTTATATAAAATGGTCATTATTAATGACTCACGAAATCGTAATGACACGATTGCAAACAAACCATACCACGGGTGGGGTTCGAACCAGCGGTCAGAGAGTCTCAAAGCTAGCTGGCCCAGTGACTTACGCGACGGTCTGGAGTTTTGAGACACTGACCGCGAGTTCGAACCCCACCCGTGGTATGGTTTGTCATTATTAATCCTAGGATAACTTAATTAGCCAAACTTCTTCTTAACGTGCCTTGATGCCAGGAAGAGACTCTTGATTCAAAGAATTAGTCTTATTCACCTTTTCCTTTCATCAAACCATTGTCATTCCCAAGGTGTTATGTGACCCTTAGGGGTTTAGCGCAATCTCCTTCCCCAACCACTGAATGTGAAAATATCGAGTTTTCTTTATTTCCTTGTATCATAATTAGACACATTCAACTGTCAGATAAGAGATAATATGCAAATTAATGTCGAAAAGACAAAAGTTACTGAGCAAGACTTTTTTTTTCTTTTAACTGAGGTAATTTACTGACATATTTCTCATAAACGGAATATTGTCTCCATGTTCCATTGACATACTATATAGAAAGACCCCAGGTTAAGAAGAGCATTTTGGGCAACTTAGGTTAATTTTGTTACCAGAAAGCGACTCTCACAAGTCGGCTAACACCTAGGTACCTACTTACTGTTAGGTGAACAGGGACAGGCGTCTTAAGGAAGCACACCCAATGTTTCCATCTGTACAGGGGATCAAATCACGGACACTCAGTGTGAGCTGAGTGTGAAGCAGACTACTTTCTTTCCTGGGCAAGCTCTCCCAGTTACACTTGATACACTCACAAGATTTCATCGTAAAAGATAAGAGAAATCAACCTATACTTTCGTGTATTGTCAGAAACTATGCAATAATGCAGGTTCAGCAACAGGTAGAGAGGAATTCTCTCAGAGACAAGGTGGGAGTTAGGTTCGGTAGGATCGTCAGGAAACACGACAAGAGTATTCTGATGCTGGTCTTCGTTCCTGACGGCGCACGACTGCGAAATATCTGGAGCTTAAGATTTCCATCCCTATGTGACGTGTGTGTGTTAGTTAGTTACCATTTTGTCCTAGGCACATGTCGATTTGACACTAGGCCTGTTGTATATATGTGTGTGTGTGTGTAAGGAAACACTTCGAAATGTTTTCGCCCCACCGGGAATTGAACCCGGGCCCTCCGTGCGTGAAGCGAGAGCTTTACCACCAGGCCACCTGGGCGTGTGCGTGTGTGTGTGTGCATGCAAAATAACCACAGGAGGAGTTGAATGATAGCTCTAGGCCTTTGGTATTGTAATCAACACATCAGGAGTTTGCAGTGATGCAGAAATAGAGTAGGAAATCGAAGCAGATTCGTTCATGGGGACGACTCTCTCCATGCAGAAACAAGCGGAGGTATATGCAGAGAAAGATTACGGTCAGAAGGAGTCCTACCCACGTTTGGAAGATGCATAATTCCCTATGTGATGCCTTAGACCACTCAGCTACAGATGTTTCAAAATACTAGGTAGCCTGGTTACAAGCCATGTTCCTTCCTAGCGCCGGGCACACCGAGCGTTTTGAGGTATTTGTGGCTGAATTGTCTAAGGCGTCACTCAGGGAACTATGAAACCATCCAAACGTGGGTTCGAATCCTGCTGACTGCAATCTTTCTCTGTATATACATCCGCTTGAGTTTCTGTGTGGTACATTGTTATGGTATTGCTCGTGTGGTCAGAACATACAGGAGTAGGAGGAAACAACTGGCTAAGAAAAAACATGGCTTGTAACCAGGCTACTTAGCGTTTTTTTTTTAAGGCGTCTGATGCTGAGTGGTCTAAGGAGTCATGAATGGAACTATGTCATCTTCTAAACGTGGGTTCGAATCCTGCTCACTGAGATCTTTCTTCGTGTGTGTGTGTGTACTCACCTAATTGTGGTTGCAGGGGTCGAGACTCAGCTCCTGGCCCCGCCTCTTCGCTGTCCGCTACTGGGTCTCTGCTCTCCCTGCTCCATGAGCTTTATCATACCTTGTCTTAAAACTATATATGGTTCCTGCCTCCACTATATCTTTCTCTAGACTATTCCACTTCCTGACTACTCTGTGGCTGAAGAAATGCTTCCTAACATCCCTTTGACTCATCTGAGTCTTCAGCTTCCAGTTGTGTCCCCTTGTTTCTGTGTTCCCTCTCTGGAACATCCTGTCACTGTCTACCCTGTCAATTCCCCGCATTATTTTGTATGTCGTTATCATGTCTCCTCTGACCCTTCTTTCCTCCAGTGTTGTTAGTCCTATTTCCCTCAACCTTTCTTCATAGGACAGACCCCTGAGTTGTGGCACTAACCTTGTCGCAATCCTTTGCACTTTCTCTAGTTTCTTGACGTGCTTGACCAGGTGTGGGTTCCACACTGGTGCTGCATATTCTAGTATGGGCCTGACGTACACAGTGTACAGTGTCTTGAACGATTCCTTGTTAAGGTAAATCTGTGGTTATTGTGTGTGTGTGTGTGTGTTTGTTTGTTTGTGTGTATACATACATATGTATATTCTTTTGGCACAAACTCATATTTTTTTATTTATGTTCATATAAAAATTAATATATTTAAATGTATAAGTGAAAATTTATGAAAGGACTTAATTTTAAATGAGCTCGTGCTAATTGACCAGTTTTATTTATTCGGCACGACAACACACACACACACACACACACACACACACACACACACACACACACACACACACACGCACACACACGCACACAATAACCACAGATATATACAGTGGACCTTCGGTTTTCGTTGAAAATTCTTTCCAGAATGCTGTTTGAGTGCCGTTACCGAACGAATTTGTTCCCATAAGGACACATGTAAATAAGATTAGTCATTTCAGACCCTCAAAATTCACTTACAAAAGCACTTATGAAAATACACTTACATAATTGTTAGAGTTTGGAGTTGAACGAAAACCGAGGGTCCACTGTATGTATATATATATATATATATATATATATATATATATATATATATATATATATATATATGTGTGTGGAGAAAATTCTCCAAAGGAGGGGTATGCGCCCTTACTACCCTTGTTAAGGGCCC